>JANBPO010004741.1:5497920-5636389 GCA_024336825.1 Amorphophallus titanum | reverse complement strand
CCCCTGCCCCCCCCCCTCCCCCCCCCCCCCCCCCCCCCCCCCCCCCCCTCTTTTTTTGGGGGGGGGGGGGGGGCCCCTGATGACACAACATCATTGCTCCTCCTTTCTTTCCATCCTCGCCACCTCTCTTATCTCTTCGAGAGGGTGCTCGATCTTTCTCCCTGTTTTACTCTTCAACCAACTTCTCCTCTTTTCTTTCACTCTTTGGAGGATGCTTGTAGCTTGACCCTTGCTTGCGCTGCTCACGGGTGCTTGCTTTCTGTTCGGCTTCCGACTCTATATCTTCTAAAGAGCTGGCAGAGGAGGCCTTCTCTTGTTTTAGCGACATTTGGGCATTCCTTCCTTTTCTTCCTCTGATACTTTTTTCTCGAGCTTCCCGAGCCAACAGGGTCAGTTGTCTCGTTATCCGAGTCAATTTCTACACTGGTAGAGTCAGTGGTTTGGTTTAGGAGTGCTAGCCGTGTAAGCCGAGCGATCAGTTCATGCTATAGTACCAGTGTATGTAATATTTTTATTTTTTGATATGTATTGTCTTGGCTGCGGCCTATCTGATGTACAAAGAAATATTAACAAAAAGAAAAGGAAAGCTGTTATTGCCATATGTTGCTTACATTTTTGAAAAAAGTTCAGAAATAGAACTTTTGTAATGTTGCCGCAATCCATGTCCCGGGGATAGGCGCTCCTTCCATGGTAGACAGTCGATACGCCCTTTTCCCGAGCGTCTCGACCACTCGGTAGGGGCCTTCCCAATTAGGGGCTAGCTATTTCCCCGCCTCTAGTGGTCGAGAGGCTCTGGCTTTCCTGAGGATGAAGTCTCCCACGCGAAAGTGCCTATCTCAGACTTTGGCATTATAATACTGAGTGAGACATCGCTGATATTCCATCGCTCGAAGGCCTGCGACCTCTCGGGTCTCGCTTTCCAAATCGAGGTTCTCGAGCAGTTTCTACTTGTTCGCCATGGGCGAGAAGTTGATGACTCAGAGAGATGGGCTACTGACTTCCAAAGTAATCACGACATCCGTGTCATACACCAACTGGAAGAGAGTCTCACCGGTAGCGATTCTCGGAGTGGTTCGATGTGACCATAGCACGCTTGGCAATTCCTCGAGTCAACTATCCTTGGCTTTACTGAGCCTAGCCTTAATGTCTTTTAATATAGTTTTGTTGGCATTTTCAACTAGTCCGTTAGCCTAGGGGTGGGCTACCGAAGTGAAGTGGTTGCGAATATGTAGGTCAGCACATTTTTTCTTAAAGTAATGAGAATCAAATTGTCGACCATTATCGCTCACAATCACTCAGGAGATACCAAAATGACAAATTATCAACTTCCAAATGAAACTCCATACGACCGACTCGGTGATCCTGGCGGTGGCTTCGGCTTCAATCCACTTGGTAAAATAGTCGATGGTGACGATAACGAACTTCTTCTGGGCCTGAGCCGTAGGGAATGGCACTAGGATGTCGATCCCACACCAGGCGGAAGGGTATGACTCGGTAAGGGTGATGAGCTCTGAGGCAGGTTGATGGACCAGATGATCAAAATTATAGCATCAGTCGCATCTCTGAACATAGGTCGAGCAGTTGCACTGGAGAGTGGGCCACCAGTAACACTGTCACAGCAAGATCTTGGTGAGCAATCTTCCTCCTTGATGCGCACCGCAGATACCTTCGTGGACCTCTTGAATTGCTCGACAGGCTTCATCGGTATCGAGGCATTTGAGGAGGGGACCAGAGAAAGATCTTTGGTATAAGGTTCCATCCAAGATGATGAAACGTCGAGCTTGATACTTCAGTCTCTGAGCTTCTCGAGGGTCGGGGGGCTCCTGAGAGTAAAGAAGAAGGCGCGCCGATTGAAGATGGCCCCGATGAGCAAAGATGCCCTGGGTTGGAGAGGGCGCGCCGATAGCGGAGGGGCTTCTAACCCTCTATAAAAAGACCTCCGTTCGATGAAGCCAGGAAGTCGGGAACAACAAGGGGCAGACACAAAGAAAAAGTAGAGAGCAGAAGGAGGAGAAAAGAGAAAAAAAGAGAGCCACCAGCACGTCAGAGGGACCAGTGAAGGAGAGAGAGCTCTCAGCTGTAAAGGTGGGTCTCCCACCATGTAAAGGCCCAAAAATGGGCTACAGTTATCCATCTCCCCTCATTTCTGTTCATGTAATTCCTATTATGAATATTTTTTTATTGTCTTGTATTACGTTCTGAAATGAAGAGATAAAATGATGAGCGGTTTGTTTGTCAATCTATTCCGATCCTCCCTCTCTTTCTATGTATGTGATGAGTCACTGGCCGAGGTCCCTCCGAGTTGGGCAAGGTGCTCCATGGGATTGTATGTGCACGATATCACCTTTGCACTCGTTGTTCGTATGATTTAGCATCGCAAGTTTCAGCCTCGTCATGAGAGTTTCTCGGTGTTCTTCGTTTAATAAATTCCTCTTAATTAGTTGATGCCTCAAATCTGGTTCTTCTCTGAGTAGAGGGGACGTAGCGAGGCACCAGAACACATGATTTTACGGTACTCTACTTCATCTCCCGTCAGCTCTGTTCTATCGTGGTACGAATGTTCATTCGGTTTAAGTTTTTTTATACTCCGTAGAACACTATGAAAATCATCCTGATTGCCTCCCCGTCGTTTCTCAACCTCGTAGTCACTGTGAGAGCCTAAGACAGCCCATCTCATGGCCCTCACTCGTGATGTTGTGAGGAATATAATCAAAATGCCCTGGTGGCCAACCTACTCCAGATGATATCTTTATGGGAAACTCCCTCGATCCCCTTGAGCGCTATTGTCCTCCAGAGTTCATTATCTTCGAAATCCTTGAACCCTTGCAACCCAGGAGCAAGATTCCCCTCAGAAAATCCCTTCTCAGACACTCTTGGCGCCATTTCCTCTCGGCACACCCATTTTCTCTCAGAGCGAGAGTTTACGCACCGAGACCCTGGCCGTGTCGGAAACCCTATCTGTGCCAATGCTTCTCCCGCCAAAACTGTCCTGCGCCGATCTCCTATCTCACGCTGAGTCCATTCCACGCCGTGGCCATGGTTCCCCACCGCCGCGCCGACACTCCTTTTTCGTTTCCGCGCCAAGACTTTGGCCACACCGAAACACCCGTCGGGCCGAGATGGTAGTTTCCCCTGTCGAGAATCTGTCACGCCGTTTTCCTTTCTTCTACTACTACGGCCGCTGAGCACGTGAGGCCCCTCCTTCAAGGCCATCATGCTAACCCTCTACTTCTCAAGTTATGTCCCTCCAAGTTCTCGTTGATAAAGTTGCTTCATTGGAGGAACAATTTAAGAGGGTTGCAAGCCCACGGCCTGCTCCTCCTCCTTCTCCAGTCAATTCTCTTCACACCTTCCTGAGCAACATTACCAAGATTGAAAAAGATTGGAAGGATAGGAGAGATGATTACAGCATCAACGCAAATGAGCAAGAGCCGGTAGATTTCAACGATCAAGTGGACGCCGTCCGCCCTCCACCCATTCACCCCATTCATCAATATAGCCCTCCACCTTCGTATTCGCCACCACGAAATCCTCCACATTACATTTCACCACCCAGTCATATGCCTTCGCTATGGCATCCACTTGAGTCTGACAATGAAGTGCCGGCATGTGAACAATTGAAGATGGCACATGATGATGAAGCTCCGCAAGCACCCCTTCCGAGTTTCCTTCGTTTTCCACTTCCTCCACCACCCGAAGAATCCACTGCTCAGGAAGATGCCACCGTTCCTAATCCAACTCCCATTTTTTAGACTTATTGGTGTTACGACGATGGGTCGATACTCTAATCACCCGCACCGGCGCATCAGGAGTCTTCTCCTACCCCTAACACCTTTCGCCCCATTCGGTACTTTCTCTGCACCAAACCTCCTTCTTTTACATCACCAACTATATCTTCATCAACCTCCACAATACCGGCCTCCAACGAACCTGCCACTAAGCCTCCATCAATTATACCTTCATTAACCTCCACCCCATCAGCCCACGCCAAACCTACCACCAAACCTTTTCCAATCAACCTACCTTTGTCGCCACCTCGATCTTCCGCTATCCCTTTAACTCCAAAACCAACTTTGCCTATTTCTCCACCTATCCCTTTACCCAAACCCGTGGCTAATCCTAAGCAGGGTCCGCCTCTTTTTACACTCGAGCCAACCCCGTCCGCTTTCGAGCAAGGGGAAAAGCTTGACATGTTTGAACCTCCGCTTTCACTTGCCCTTTCTCCAACACCTTTCATTACACCTCCACCATCTATGGAGCCCTCCGCCTTCACTTCACCTTCCTCTACCACTCGGAATGGGGGTCCTTATGCAAATATTTGTGCCGAAGATGATCGAGAGTCGGGCAAAAAGGAGCTGGCCACGGCCATCTTATTCGAGATTCAGGAATTTAATTATCGGATGCCAATCTGTGTTTTTGTGTCGAGCGTGGTTGAAGAGGCCAAGTCCCCACTGCTATTCATCAAAAGAAGATGTCAAGCTTTGATGCCGTGCATGCCCAAGGGCTAGGTTGGGCACCTCTTGTTCCTACTCTCAAATCTCAAACCCATTGCTCTGTGCCCCTTGTTCATCATTCTCTATGAAACTAAGTCTCAAACATGTTATAATGGAAAATGGACTAATGATATTAGAACTATTTTGACAGTCACTCCACTCCGGTGGAACTGACTGACCGCCACATATTATTTTCCGATGATTCACTAGCCCTTAATTCTTGTAATGGTTGGGACTCTCCACTGGATACTCCTTCCGTTAGACTAGGACCTCCATTACGAGACCTCCATCAGTCCCCGCGAGCCTGGGATTCCAACAAGGACATCGGACAGGTTATACCTCAAATCCTGTACCTGTTAACTCGATTGAATCGCATGTTTATCTCTGTTCTGAGTCACAACCCTCTTGGGACCGTCTAAGTCCATGCACAATCAGGAGCGGACCATTGACTCACTGAGCAGTTAAGAGGAGACCATTTTCCTCTAGCTGAGCGCCAGATCCGGTTGGTCGATTGTCCTTGTTTCTTCTTCGACCAAATCATGATAATTCGACCTAAAGCCTCCAGACTTAACCTGTGAGCTGTGGGTTGAACCCTGGTTCGGTTCCACTATGCCTCGGGCGGCCTGGGAGCCCAATTAAGTTGATGACTCTAGCCTAGTTGGCCCTTTTGTACACAGTTATCTTTGGACCATTCAGACTATTGAGCAGACTATTGATGGACCATTCGAGGATCGGATGCCCCAGTCAAGACTGTGTACCCCTCGTTGTAGGCCACAATTCCATCTTGTGTTGCACGGCCTCATATGGACCATTTGGATTAGTCTAGTGGCCCATCAGGGACCGTTCTATCTTTGCACAGCCCATTACAGGACCATTCATACCTTTGGCAACACGTTGCGGTTTGCCATGGCCCAATTCATTTTACGCGGTCCATTATAACATCATTTATTTACCCATGAGGGTTCTATTGACCATAATTAGTCCTTGTCCTATTTTTTTTCATGGTTTTATTATGGTTAAGATAAATGATTGTATTGATCCTTCAAGACTACTCCTTTATCTTGTTGTCTATTATTTTGGGCTATTGAGCCTATTCTGCCTCTTCCATCCAAGGTTGTTTGGAAGAATCTTGATCCTAGAAATCAGGTTACTAGAGCTTGACTTTGGAACTCTTGGCCATTATTATTCGTGGATGTCTAGATTTCGTGGGATCTATGATCCAAGTAAATCAATGCCAAGGCAATCATATTTAAGGGCCCAGTCTGGTCCTGGGAGGAGCACCCGAAAAGTATTTGATCTCTGGGGAGGTGAATGACTAGGTGTGATATTTGGCACCGAGTACTATCTAGCATGTTAAGTCTATGACATTCCACATTCTCGTGAAACTTGTTATTCATGCTTGAAGCATAAAGTACTTGCTTGTTTGTTGGTCCATGTGTCCTCGTCTGGAGGAAGCTCAAATGGACCCTTGCTGATCACTCGCCAGACTTCATGATCCTGAGCTTGGATGAAAACCTGCATGCGATTTTTCCAGTAAGGATAGCTTGTTCCAGTGAAAAAGGGAGGTCTATTTATGGAGTGCCCTTTAGCCATAGGACTTTTAGTTGCCATATCACCAGTTCTCTCAAGGTCGTTGGACCACATTCAGAGAGTCTAGCTCTGATACCATGTGTTGAGCGGTGATTGACAGATCTAGAGGGGAGGGGTGAATAGATCAGCCCCTTTTTGCCCTTCTATACGGAAATAAAATATATCACTATACTAAGAACAGTTTAGCACGAGATGGATGATGGATCATATACTAAAGATGCAGATAGTGAACAAGTCGATCCTACCAAGCATCTAGCAACAGAACATAATAAGAGACAAACCATACAACACAAGATTTTAAGGTGGTTCGGTCGCTATCCAGAGACCTATGTCCACCCCTCACACAACAAGGTGAGGCTTCACTAGTGCCAAGCACGATGGCTGATTCATAGCTTCCAAATCCACTGGGCCTTACAGCTTTGCCTCCGCTGATACACAGCTTAAGGGTGTATGACCCAAGATCACACAGACCGGTGAGCACACCGTCTGTCTTCCTTCAAGCAGGTAGGGAAATGGGTACAGGCGTATGTTGAGAAGAAAAATAAAGTGAAAAGTAAAACACCCAGTCAGAGAGTGACAAGGAAACACAATGGGAAGAGAGAACTCCTGTCTGAAGGAGAAAGAACAAGGTGTAGCTTCTCTTAGTCCTTCTCCTGTGTCTTCACCAGAACCACTAAGGGAACGATGGATGAGCTCTGCAACCTTCACTTCAACTGGAAGAGGAGAAGGTGGGTTGTGTCTCCTTCGAGTTGAGAGCACCTTCGGTGGAAGAAGAAGATCTACTTTCTATGTTCTTCTTGCTAGTAGCACAAGGAGGGAGGAATACACTTCAAGCTTTTCTCCTTGCTACACTTCACCATTTTTTTTGTGCTCTAGTTTCTCTCCTACTCCTTTTTTTTTTGTTTGAGTTGGAGCTTCTATACTTATATCAGCTAGCCACTACCACTCTTACGTTGTCTACAATGAAGACCAAAACCAGAATGTCCCATCCACATAATTTGATTTGCCTTCTTGTCAAGGTTGACCTTCTTCCTGTCGGCCAGCTGGTATGTGGGTAGGTAGGGAACCTTTTTTGCATCTCTTACATTGTCCATTGTGAAGCCCAGCACTAGAATGTCACATCCTTACACTTTGATTGGCCTACTTGTCAGAGTTGTCCTTTACCTACTGCCCCAGCTGGTATGTGGGTAGGTAGGAAACATGTACCACATGCCAAGTGAGAACTTGGCCCGGCAAGCTGGCAGCAAGGACCTCCACGCAGCACTCTCGAACCTCGAGGAAGAATCATCGCACCTAAAAAGTAGGGATGAGTCTCCAAAATAGAGACTCAATAGGGGTCACGCGGAATCCCAACCGAGAAAATCACGGTGGAAAGGAAAGCTACGCTAGCTAAGCTACTAAAGCAGGAATAGTAAACTGGTGGCCGGTCAAAGCTCGGCACTACAGCTACTCCTACTAGCAACCAAAGGGAAAACCTGATCTCTCGATCAGGAGCTGGACCATTCTAACATCAGACCTACCGAGGAAACACTCACGGCAACTCTGCCGCGGAAGTCTGCCTACATAGGCACGACCAACCGGGAGCACACGGTGCCGCACGGGCACAATGAAGTCTCGGTGACTCCACTAAGCACCTCAGGCCACATCCTCGGGAAAACACACTGGAACGGTCCAGAGATCACGTCTCGCAGACGGGAAATAGAACCCAAAACACAAGGAGTCACGTCTCACGTGACAGGAGTACCCACAACTCCAACATCGATCTCTCGGCGTAAAAACCCACACACACGTGCCACGGTGACACAGTCGGAACCCAACGGTCAGCATGACCAAAACAGACAGCTACTCTCTGTCCAGAACAGGAGTACCTCCCCCCAGAAGGATGACCGAATGCGTCCACTGACATCTTACACCGCATCACAAGTGTCTAGCTACAACGTCCCGGGCGCGAGACTCAGATACACTCAAGTAACCATAAAGCGAGTGACTAGCTGGGGTCGCGCCCGTCGACGCGTGTCCAACTACCCCCAACCACGTGTGCACATACAAACCATGCGTCCTAGGTCTGGCCTCTAACTAGTTTTCCCCTCAGCCGGACTCTGGCCGATGACGTGGGGCCTGACGAAAACCAGTCTAAAAATCATCCTCACGGTAGCCCCTCCACCACTCCCTGGTGGGCCAGTACACGCGTACCGAAGACTACGACTAGTGGAGGGTCACTGAGAGAGTAAGCTCCAAGAACCACACACACACACACACTGCTCAAGAGTCGAGAAGAACGAAGTGACGCTAAGCCACTGGACTCAGAACAGTCCTCTAGACGCAATAAACCCAACGGTCCTTGAGTCACAAGACTCGGGGTCAAAGCCGTTGTATCAGACAGTACTAAGTCGTCAATCTGCCCAAACCCTAGGGTCAGAAATCTCGGCACGATAACGCACAGGCAGTTCGCAACTGCCACGATCATTCCCCCAAAAGGGAACTAAGAGACCTCCAGCTCCCAGGCTGGACAACTGGGCTCGCAGCCCAAGGCCTCACATGGGGTGTAGCAACCCTGAATATTCCGTTCTGAGCATGCTCAAAAGGGATGGGCCCTTGACCAGTCTGCCTGTTGAGAAGATCCAGGCAAATCTCCATCAGGGCTTGGATTTGTCGGTGCATCTCCACGAGCTCATTAGCAGTGATCTTGGGTCACGATCAGGGGGAGGATGAAGCCTCCTGGGATCCCCAATGAGAGCCAGGGGCCTTGTGGGATCCACGCTCGTAGTTGCTGGCGTTATGATAGCTTACACGAGGTGCCATGGCTTTTTGCTTGAAGTTCCCACTGATGGCGCCAAAAAGTCTAGAGGGCAGAATCTGGTTCTTACGCCTCGTACGATGCTTTTCTATTTATTAGTTTGTGGAAGTCATCCGGCACCCGTGGAAGCCTGTAACACTAGAAAGAAGGGCGTCCGAAGGAGCCCTGGGTATTACCCATGGGGTAACCCACCGATGCTTAAGTCAGCACGGGATCAAGTAGAGAGTAAAGAAGACTAGAGGAGAGAGGGGATGGTAGAAGCCATGGTAGTAGTTCTGGGAGAGCTGTAAGCCTTCCGGGTGAGTGCTCGTCGTTGCTAGTGACCACTCGAGGAGTGCTCACTGGGTGGTAAGGGTGCCCGGAAGGAGATTTCTCTCTTAGCGGATGGTCGTGACCTCTTCATAGTAGGAAATGTATCTCTTGCGCTTGTCTCTTAGTGGGCTTTTCTTGGTGGTGTTCACTGTGTCCTAGTCCTCTGTCAAGGTCTCATTTACATAGGAGGTTGCCCCAATATCAGAGGCATGTCCCTTAACAGGGAAGGGCATAGATCGTGGAGTAACTTTCCCTGCCATTATAGCAGGAGTTTACCGTTGAGGGGCCGTTATCCGAGAGTTAGCTGGTTCCCAGGTGAGTCTTACGGTGCCCGTGGGGAGTGCTTGCCCTTCGTGGGATCGACACCTGCATTATGTAGAGTAATGGTCGATCACCGGAGCGTCATCCGATGGTCTTTGCGCCTAGCTCGAGGCCTTCCTTATTTGGCGAATCCAAGGATGGTAAGTCCTGGGCCATTCGTCGCAGGCTATAGCTGTCGAGGCCCGCTGGTCGCATCGTGGACCACGAGTCATGCTGGGCATGAGGTAGATGGGCCGTACGTGGGTCAAGCCGGATTTACCCTCCCCAGACAACATCAAAATCAGGGATACAATAATCCATTTGCCCCCAAAGAAGATGTTTTTGACCACAGTAGAGCACAGAAACTATAGTGATATGTTCAAAAAATATCCAGATTCCACACCTTTTAAATTCGTAGTTCCTTCTACGGTGAACCCCATCTTTGTTTCTATGGTCATGGCTTGTCACAGTGCTCTGGATCGATGCAATATGATCAACACATATTAAATTAGAACCATTCTCCAAAACTGACAAGTGCCGCCTACTACCACAGTAAACTGGTCTAAAATGTCACGACCAATGCACACGGGTCCCCAGACAACACACTTCTTACCATGGTCAACCACTCGGTCAATCTGACCAATCGCTCACGGTAATCAACCGGGACCTACAATCTTGCCAAACATCACTTCTCCAAAACACGATCTCGTCCGAGAACACAACCTCCAACACATGGACAGGGTACTCATGCGGCAACTTCGCCAGCATATTTCCCCAATTCTCAATCCAGTCAATGCCACAAATCACAATGCCTCAAGCAATGGCATGGCAATAATATGCCTCACGAAACCCGAGACAAACTCACACTGAGAAACTAATCCTCCGACGCTCAACACATCCTCGAAAATCCACCCGTAGCATCCAACGCTACCACCTTCCGCTGCGCACTCAGATCCACATGCACATCCACCATAATGACAACTCAGGATCCTCCATCCCGACAATATTCTGTAACTCCGCAGGCTCCGATTCACAACACCTCAGAAAACATAACACCAACCACAAGTTCTTGCGAACACCGCCCAGCTGGCATGCACCCTTCCGGAGTAGCACCAACACCCTTACACATCGGGAAGTGGGCAACGCTCCTCACACACAGCCGCACACTTGTCACAGTGGTCGAGCTAGCCGCTGCCACACGCTTCTCACTTACGCCTGCCTCTAACCCTAAAACCAATAACACACCAAACGTCAGGCTCGACAATCAGCACTTCACCAGAAAGATCCTCTGCTCATCCAAGCACACCTCAACCAGAGCACCCACTCCGCCACCTCAAGCCACGATCTCAACGCCTCAGGGGCTGGATAATCCTCAAGCTAGGGTGGCCAACCCGATAACAACTCCCACAGAGCATACTCACGGCCACCTAACCACGAGCTATCCTCGCCAGCCACCTGACCACGCTGCAGATTCCTCGAACACAGCACCGTAGCGGCACACCTACTGGCAACCTCTGCCAAACGCAGCACAACCGAGGCCACCACCAATGAGGAAGAAGGCTCTCGATCTCGACCTCAGACCCCACGCCGACACTTTGACAAGAACAACAACCACCTTCACAGTGCCAACGTCGCGCACCCACACTCTCACGCGAGAAATCAAGCAGAAAATAAATACAAAACCCTATGCCAGCTACCGACTGTACTGGACCTTACGGACTCTGATCACTGCAATATCCCGAATTCTCATGTACTTTCACAACCATAGCTCTGATACCACCTGTGATGACCCGGGATCTGAGCACCGGAAAGGAACCGGCGTGACTCGAACCTCGGCCCGCCTCCCACGAGCCCGAAGACTCGGAAGGGATAAAAGGATAAATAAATATATATATATTTTCTTTTATTCACGAAGAGCGGGGTGGCATAGAACACGACCGAAAGGGGGGGTCGAATACAATGCAATGCAAGCGAGCAAAAGGAGAGGGGGAGCAGGAAAACAATAAGGGAGATGATATGAGGAATGAGACGGGCTAAGGAGAGGCGACGACTCCCTTCCTTCTCCCGTTCCCTCTGACTACATATAGGTTCTCTCTCTCACTCTCTCTCTATTGGTTACTCCGCTCTCTTTCACTGGTCTCTTCTCCACTGAGCTCCTCGAACTCCTCCAGCCTCGGACCAGTAGTTGCAGCTCTCTCCTTCTCTTCTCTGCTTAGCTCCATGCTTCTGTATCTCTCTCTAGTCTTCGTCGAAGCGAAGGGGTCTTATACCCTAGTGGCAGTGACGCTTGATGACGGCCAAAGTTAACAGGAGTTGACTCTAGTCCCGTCTCTGATTGTGGGGGTACTTTGCGTGCCCACATCAGAGGGCGGCACCTCAGCTAGCCCCGGGTCATTCTGATGTGCTCCCACTACGTGCCGAGGGCCATAGGCAATGGCCAGTGTATCTTCTACCGGTCATGCCAGTTAAATGGGTGTAACGTGTCACTGGGTGAAGGATAGAGTAAGCTGCGTCGGGTGGACGAGCTAAAAGGTGTCCCGCTGGGGCTTTAACAGTGAGTGCGCCGCTGGGGGGGCAGCCCAGGGTGTGCCGCTGGAAGGGCTTTGGAAGCGTGCCGTTGAAAGGGCGTTGGAAGCATGCCATTGAAAGGGCACAAAGGGTGTGCCATAGAAGGCCTTCAGAAAAGGTGTGCCGCTGGGGCTTTAACCGGGAGTGTGCCACTGGGGGGGCAGCCCTGGGTGTGCCGTGGCAGGCCCCCTTCAAGGTGTGCCGTTGAGAGGGGCATGTTGAGCATGCCGTTGAGAGGGGCACAAGAGTGTGCCACCAGAGACACCTCAAAGCGTGCCGTTGGAGTGGTGTTTGAACCATCTACCAGTCACTGTTGCGGTCTGTTGATTTTTCTTCAGGGACTCAGGGGTTGTGAGCTTCCTGGGGTTGGTTCTTCTTTGCTGTCGTGCTTCCGAAGACGGCTTCACGATAGTGTGCATATTCAGGGAGTTACTTCCTACTTCTCCGAGAGTGCAGTAACATCCCTCAGAGTCTGGGTGATCCATCTCTCCGGGGGCTTCTTCACTCGGTGCCGTCGTTGATGTGAGACCGAGTGGGATATATAGACATGTAATTTTACACATCCACAAATGCCCCCCACCCATGAGTAGCGTAAGCGAAGGATGAGCTGAGTGGTACTCGTAGGTATGCTTGCTTTTAATGGTTGTATTCGAGACTTTGACGTCCAAAGAAGACTCTGGCACCCAGGTCCGTAGGTGGATCGACGATGATGGTGAGGGTCCAAGGTTGGACCTTGGGGTTCCAGGGATATGGCTAGCTTGGGGAGGACCCCAATGGGCCAGGGATGCCCAATTCACTGGTGGCCGGCACGCCAAGGGCCTGGGAAGTAGTGTCTCGCTCGCAACCCACCCACGGTGGCACTCAACTTGATGAGAATTCGGGACTGGGCACTCACCTCACCGCCGACGAGCAACTTAGAAACAATACTAAGCTAAGTATAGTTAAACCAGCAAGGAGAGGGGGCTAGAAGCTCACCTGATCATCGTGAAGATGCCGATCCCGGCTGGAGACGAAGGCGAGCGGGGAGGTGTGGGTATACACCCGCACGCCGCGTCGATGTCGCTTTGAATGGTGACCTGCTATTACATGCACTACACCTCACACAGGAGGGTGATCTCGAGGTAGGGATTAATTGAAGTTACATACAAAACTACCTCCACACGGGGAGGGGCCTTCAGCCGGCCAAGCGAGGGGAGGGGAAAAGCTGATGAGACTGAATGGGTGGACGACGTTGGTTCTGCCCGTTCTTTGGAACAGGGGACAGATAGTCAGAGTTGACACTGCTGCGGCTGCTCCTGAATTTTTTTGATGATGAGACCAGTTGAAAAATCTTCATAGTTGGTTCAGGATGACGTCTGAATTTTACCAAATTCCCTGGTCACCAGTGTTGGTCGGGGACAGGCCGTACACAAGGTCCCTGAGTGCTGGTTCTAACAGCAAAGGTACCTCAGCAGCAGGAAGAAGAGGCCATCGCGAGCGCTCCTGACCTCTGAATCGAGCATGGACAGAGTCTTTGGAACCGTTGATGAGTCTTCTTCGAAACGTGATCAGAAAGAACACCAGAGGAAGTCAGAGTAGAGACGTAGAGCTCGTTGAGTGATGGGGAGTCTGTTCAGGTCCTGACTGGACTGATCTGCGCACCTGGGGGTTAAAATTCGAAACTATTGACGATCGAGTCCAAATCCCATTACGCTTCTTGGGGATGACAGAGGACTGGCATTGCTTTGCTCCAGAGAAATGGCACACCAAGATCCTCACTGATCTGGTCGTGAGAGCTACTACAAGTTGTCTCTGGCTGTCTGCCAGAGATAGTCAGTGCAGTCTAGCGAGGACGGCTCCACCAAATAGCACGGACGTTGAATGGAGGCGGGACCACCTCGCCTGCGAAGCTGACTTGAATATCTTTCCAGCAATGTATGAATTGCCTTCTCGAACATCGAGGTGTTGGCAGGGCAGGCTTTGCAACCAGACCCTTGAATACTGCCTGTGAACTGGCCTTAGCTGAATGGTAAAAGGTGAAGGAAGGGGTGGGGATGACAGTATACACTCTATCTGCTCTCGCTGCTGAGGTAACAAGGCTGGAGGTGGACACTCTAGGGTGGTGTCACTCACAATCGGTGGAGACGGCTCAAAGGGCTCACTGGGTATCACCGCTGGGTCCCTATAAGCGACTAGATTCAAGACGTTGAAAGTGGAGCTAATCCCGTAATCCTCTGGCAGGTCCACAACATATGCATTAGATTCGACCCACCTTACCACTCGAAAGGGACCAGCACCATGAGCGTGCAACTTCTTCACGGCTCCTGAGGGAAACTATTCATGCTTGACCCTGATCATGACATAATCACCCTCCTGAAACTCACGGTGGTGCTGGTGGGCATCTACCAACTCCTTGTATCGTGCATTGCGGGACTCAATGTGACGACATATATGCCTATGCAACTGCCTAATATGAGTGGCAAAGGACTCAGCTAACTCAGACACACGGGACTGGACGGGAGATGGGCCCAAGTCTATAGGCTTCCTAGGTCTACGGTCGGTGACAATCTCAAAGGGGCTCATGCCTGTAGACCTATTGACTGAATCATTGTAGGTAAACTCTGCCAAGGGTAAGACCAAATCCCAATCCCTGACTCAATCTCAGACCAGACACCTAAGAAGATCTCCTAAACTCCTATTGACAACCTCAGTCTCACCATCGGTCTGGGGGTGATATGCAGTGGAAAATTTTAATTGGGTGCCCATCATGTGCCATAGGGTCTTCTAAAAATAGCTAGTGAACCGTATATCCCTATCAGACACTATAGTCTGGGGGTGTTCGAACCTGGAGACACAGTGCGAAAAGAATAGACCGGCAACTCTAGAGGCATCTGAGGTTTTGGAACACGGAATGAATAAGGCCATCTTCAAGAACCTGTCCACAACCACAAAGATAGAGTCATGCCATCGGAGGGTGCGGGACAACCCCAACACAAAGTTCATGCTAATATCCTGCCATGGACTATCCGGGATAGGCAGGGGAGTATAGAGGTCGATATTTTACTTCCTTTGTTTGGCCATGGTGCATGTGCGACACTACGCCACAATACGAGCAACATCCCTCTTTAGGCTAGGCCAATGGAATCGCTACTCAACCGCCGCTATGGTCGTATTTCGGCAAAAGTGGCCAGCAAGACCACCCGCATGCATCTCCCACATAAGAAAGTCATGAACAGAAGTCCATGGGATGCACAACTTGTCACCCCGGAATAGGTGACCCTCTTGTAACACAAACTCGATATAATTACGCGAGGGACCAGACTGAAGGGCTGCATAAATTGGACCGAAATCCGGACAATCAACATAAGCATCCTTCAGCCTTTCTAGACCTACCACCTCCACACTCATGGTGGTCAACATCACTCACCGTAGGGTTCCGTAGCTTAAACGGGAGAAAAACCCACACGGAAAGTAAAACTCAACTCAGGAGCTACAGAAGTAATCCGAAACTCCTCCAAAAGGATCTGAACAACCTGATAAAGGTCTGCCAAGACACAATAGAGATACGGCAAGAATCCAGGATGTTACAATCTCTCTGCCAGAATTAAGGGCCCTGCGGCCCCCTTCTTGTAATACTAATTGTTCTATTTTTTAGCAAATGTAAGAAAAGTCACTTCGACGTCAAGGATGGCGACCACCTTTGGTTCCCAGCCCGTCGAGAGCCACGTCAAGGGTGGCTACCTCACCGTGCCCCTCAACTTCAGGAGCTTCTCTCCCGTGGTCGGCTTCCCCAACTTCCTTGGGGTGGCCTTTGTCAACCTGCTGGACGTGGAGGCATCCGATGTGTCCAAGACCAGCACTCCCTCCCAGGGGGCCATTGAAGCTGTCGCTGACCGAGCTCTGACCAAGAACAACAACAACGTCCCAACCAAGACACTAAGCTGCAATGTGCACCATGTGCACCAAGACACCGGCCCATCTCACCAAGGGTCGGCATCTCACCGGAGGAGACTTCGAAGAAACCATGCTGCCACCACGCCAAGGAGCGAACTCTCCAGCTCTAGCAAGTCCATGGTTATCGGGAGCGTCTGAGTCCACCTTGATGGACAGAGGTCCGAAGCCATTCTGGACTGCATTGTGCCAACTATTCTGGTATAGAACTCTTTCCAAATGCTGGAAAGGATGAAGGAGAAGGTGACGCCTGTTGCCCTGGCTGCAGCATCGAAGGACGTGTCATCCCGCAAGTCGGCCAAATTGAAGTAAGTCTGGGTCCCCAGGGGAGCTTAGACCACATCACCCACCCAAGCAGGGCCCAGCACTTTCCGCCCTGTAAGAGCATGGTGAGAGGAGAGGGTCGAGATGACGACCCCGGTCTACCAGATGGCATTTGCTGCACTGATATTGTCGAAAAATGCCCACTGCCAGCACTACCGGCGTCGACACCAAGCCGCCCGCCCAGGGCCCCAGGCTTACACTCCTGTTGCTGCCATCGGCACGCAATCACCGACTTCTCCCCCTAACCAGGAGTGGGAAGGGATTTAGCAAGCCATGAGGAATTACCTTCGGGGCCCAGGGAGCACCCCTTTGGGTCGTCAAAGGTTACTGGGGGCAGTCGCCTCTACTTTTCAAGAAGATGAAGAAACCCGACCTGTGCCCAGCGCAGAATCGAGGAACCACTCTAAGGAGCTATGTCAGTCCCCTTTGCGGGAGGAAGCGGAGCCCCAAAGATCGATCTTCGACAGACTGGTGTTCTCGAACAGGTCGTCGAGGAGGATGGCAAGAAGAAACAGAAATTGGAGAGTTTACACCTACAATATGACTAGAGTCTTTGGCCGGTATGGAGCTTTACCTACCGACCCCGAAGAGGTAGTCAGACTTACTGTGAGGCCCGGCCCTCTCACCAGAAGAGGAAGAGGAGCAAGCGAGGTAGCACAGGTAGGTGCTGAAGAGACCTCTCATGAAGAACCTCCCATGGCCATGACTGCCAATGTTATTACCACTGGGGGCATTAGTGGTGGACCATCCACGTCCTCGGAAGCGTGAATCTACTGGACGTGCAGGCATCCGACACGTCCGAGGCCAACGCTCCCACCTAGGGAGCCGTCGAAGCTGCTGCTGGCCGAGCATTAGCCAAGAACACCAACACTATTCCGGGATGGTCATTGAGCTGCAACGTACACCAGATGGTCGACCTGTCTCATCAGGGGTTGGCATCCCACCGGAGAAGGCTCCGGAGGAACCTTGGCCCCGCTACATCAAAGAGTCGGATCTCCGGCTCCGAAAAGTCCGTCATTGTCGGGAGCATCCGAGTCCACCTCAACGGACAGCGAGCCGAGGCAATCTCGGAGCGGATCATGCCCGCTGTGCCGGTGCGGAACTCTTACAAAGCACTGGAAAAGATGAAAGGGAGAATGACACCTGCTATTCTGGCCGAAGTGCCGAAGAACACCCCGGCCCACAGGTCGGCCAAGCTAAAACAAGTCTGGGGCCCTAGGGGAGCCCAAGTCGCCTCACCGGCCTAAGCAAGACCCAACACCTCCCACCCCATGAGGGCACGATGAGAGGAAAGGGTCGAGATGCCGACCCCCATCTACGTTGTACCAGCACCACCGGAAGAGACCCACCATCGGCACCGCAGGTGCCACCACCAAGCTACCTGCGGAAGGGAGCACTCCTTTGGGTCGCCAAAGGCTACTGGGGTAGTGGCCTCCGCCTTTCAAGAAGAAGAAGAAACCTGACATGTGCCCAGCGCAGAATCGAGGAACCACTCTGAGGGGCTGCGTCAGTCCCCTTTGCGGGAGGAAGCGGAGCCCCGAAGATCGGTCTTCGGCAGACTGGTGTTCCCGAACAGGCCATCGAGGAGGATGGCAAGAAGAAACAGAAATTGGAGAGTTTACACCTGCAATATGACTGGAGTCTTTGGCAGGTATGGAGCTTTACCTACCGACCCCGAAGAGGTAGCCAGACTTGCTGCGAGGCCCGACCCTCTCACCAGAAGAGGAAGAGCAGCAAGCGAGGTAGCATAGGTAGGCGCTGAAGAGACCTCTCATGAAGAACCTCCCACGGCCCTGACCGCCAATGTTATTACCACTGGGGGCATTAGTGGTGGACCATCCACGTCCTCAAAAGAGGCACCGGCCGAAGAAGCAGGGGGCATTCCCAGTCTCCCCACCAGCGACTCCGTAATGCTGCACATGATACAATAGTACCAGTGGGAGATTGAGCTGCTGAAGAAGCAACTGAATGAGAGGGATGCACAACCCTCCACATCCGTGCCAACCGAGATTTTGCTCGAAGTGCCCGGGGGCAGTGGGTAGTTTTCAGAAGCACCCCCGTAGGGATCAGCACCTTCACTGAAACCCGGCTACACCGGGGGCATACCCCTGCAATAGGCACAGCATACAACGTCGGCCCCACCGCCAGTTTTGCCCTTCCAAGGGTCTCCTATGGCCCCGCAGGCAACAGTGCTGACTACTCCAAGGGCACAGCTTGCCCACTTTCACCCAAGCCCGATCGACCCAGCAGCAGTCAGCCAGTTGATGCTTGAACAGATGATTGACATGAAGCTAGCGGAGAGGGGCGTTGGTGATCAAACGTCGTTCGACGTCTACCAAGTGCCTTACCCGGCTCATTACGCCGCTAAGAAACTGCCAGTTGGCATCACCAAGCCACCAAAGTTTGTAAAATTCAACGGGCAAGGATCTCCCAGGGAGCACATTGCCTATTATGTGAATGTTATGGGAGATTTGGCTACTGATGAAGCTTATCTCCTGAAGTTCGTCGGCTCGACACTCACTGGGCTGGCCTTTGAGTGGTACTCGAGCTTATCACCCGGGTCTATTGCTGACTGGCCCGATATGCAGAAGAAGTTTAAAGAAAGATTTTACATTACTGAACGGGAGGTCACTGTGGCAGAGCTCTATGCCACAAGACAAAGAAATGATGAGTCGGCACTCAACTACATCAAAAGATGGAGGAACCTCAGCATGAGGTGCAGACGTCCCCCGCATCAGGAGGACGCGATGCAGATCTACAAACAAAACTTGAAGAAAGAAATCCTAGAAAGAATGATCGGGGCTGAGGTCAAGACATTTGACCGTCTGAACAATAAGTATATATATATACGTGCAAACGCTCCGTATGCACATGCTTATGTATCAACGGGCGTCCCCGTATGTGTATGAAAGTACGAACAAGAGAGCATAGGCCGAGACTGTCGTCTTCCCCAGACATCGAGGCCTCGATTGTGACCCTGAAGAATCAATACACCCATGGGCACCGCTCGGCTCATCCTTCACTCACGTCACCCGTGGGTGAGAGGCATTTGTGGACATGTAAAATCACACACCCATATGTCTTGTCTAGCCCAGCATCAACAACAACTTCAATTGAAGAGATTGCAGAGAACACGTCCTGTCTGGACCCTCCAAACAAATAACACACTACCGTGAAGCCACTCCCGGAGTCACAACAGCGAAGAGAGACTAACCCCGGGAGGCTCACAACTCGTGGGCCCCGAAGAGAACCAAGTGGACCGTCAATCAGGCTCGAAATGGGCCCAAATCCACTTCAACGGCATGCTAGCAGCCCTTCAACGGCACGCCTGGTAGCCCTTCAATGGCACGCCTGGCAGCCCATCAATGGCACGCCCTAGCGCTGCTTCAACGGCATGGCTGGCAGCTCATCCCCGGCACACCCCTGTGGACTTCACCGACACGCCCCCAGCGTGCCTTCGTCGGTACGCCCCTCTGGGATTCTTCACCGACACGCTCATGATGTCTTCAGCGGCATGCTTTTATTTCCTCCAGCAGCACGCTCTGGTGGCCTTCAACGGCATGCTCGTGGGTTGTCTTCAACGGCACGCCTACAAGCACTTTCACTGGCACGATCTGATCCTTCAGCGGCACGCCCTGGGCTCCCGTATCTGTCACATCCGATAGACAAAATCTTATGCCCACGTCCTGTGGATCCTTGGCACACAATGAGTGTGCCAAGGTGTCAAACGAGGAGGAGGACACGCTGCCTACGCTCCTTGCCACCAAGGACCAAAGTCAAATCCCCATTTAATGACCCACATTCCCACCTCCGCCACTCCGCGCTCGAAGGCCCATGCCGTTGGGGTTTAAAAAGCCCCTCTTCATGACGAACAAGACACACCACATCGACGACTAGACCAGAAAGAAGAGAAGAAGAGGAAGAGAAGAAGAAGAAGAAGAGAAGAAGAGGCCCTCCTCTGACGACCACTGGCAAACGAGAGAGAGAGAGTAAGAGAAGAGAGAGAGAGAGAGGGAGAGAGCTCGTTGTAGTGTTCGGGAAGGGCGAGCAAGGTGCCGTAGCCCCTGCTCGACCTTGTTCCCTCGTTTTCTCTTCTTTATCCCCCCTCTCTTCTTTTCCTTTGGTGTATCTCCTACACCGACATTGTGATGTACTTGGCTAGTTACAGCCCCCCCAGTTTTCATGAATGAAGATCCAAATTTAACAATTATACCAGAGTCTAGTCCAAAGGAAAGATGAGCAGTACAGTTAACAGAAAAGAAAGACGTACACTGAGGTTGGGGGAAGCCTGATGCAGGTACCGCTGGCAGCTACCGACACGCCACACCAGGAACCGCAGAAGCAGAGCGACACCACCCACCTGAAAAGCAGGGGTGAGCCTCGTGTCACTGGCTCAGTAGGGGTCATGTGGATCCCCACTATAAAATAACGTAGTAACATGCTAAAACAGCAGGTAGTAGTAAAGCAAGAAAACTAAACTACAAAGCTATAAAAGAAGAGGAATAAAAGAAGAGGAAGTAGGAGTAGGGAATAGGCAAGGGAAGAGGGAAGAAGCCGTACTGACAAAACACGGTTACCGAGAGGACCTCAGCCCCTAAGCTACTCCAAGCAATGACAGAAGGCTAAACTCAAACTCGAAAGGTCAGGAGTTACTGCTCTGTCGACAAGCACGAGGTCTAAGACAAAGGCCTACGAGATCAGACACACAAGCCTAGAAAAAGGCCTAGACAGACGCAGACACAGACCCTATAGCTCACACGACTGGATCACCGTGCATGCTCCCCCAAACACAACCGCATACTAATGGGTGCAAAGCTCAGATTCAGAAGGGGGGTTGAATGAATCCCCTTATAAAAATTTTACCTAATTTAAAACTTATAGTGGATGATAATGATGCGGAGTAAAAATGATGGTGCCTAGACAATTTAGATGCACTCTCTCAGAATAGCAAATGAAAGATCAGATGGACTTGGCTTCTGGTCTACTCTCTATATAGATGGGAAATGATAACTAACAAGACTCTCTCAAGACAGTGATCAAACACAGGGTGAGCAACAAAAGCCTCGCTAGACAGAGGATTCAGATCAGGCCTAAGCAAGCATCTAGTGAAACACAATGGACAGTCAAACCACTGAACATAGAGAATTTTTAGATGGTTCAATCTGCAGCCCGTAGACCTACGTCCATCCCCCACTCAAACCAAAGTGAGGCTTCCCGCTGATACACAGCTTAACACGCTGGGCATTACAACTTGCCTACAACTGCTAAGCAACACAGCTTGCTGTCTGAGGTATCCATCTCACCCGTTAAGCCTCACAGCTTGTTGTCCAGAGAATCAACTTCTCTACAAACGCTGACACACAGCTTGAATGGAGACAATAAGGAAAATAAGAAAATAAGAAAACAAGGATAGATCACAGCAACGAAAAGCTGTAAAATAAAATCAAACAGACTGTAGCTCTCGCAGGAGCAAGCTAGCTTAGATCTGATCCAGAGTCTAGAGAAAAATGGTCTTCAAGCAACCTCAACTTCTTCTCATCGAGCTCTCTCTTACTCTCATCTCACGATCGGGATCCCATCTCGATTTGACTTTACAACCACATATCCTAGGGACAACGTAAAGTAATATACAATCATATATTTACGCTCAAATACCACTTTATTACTAATGAAAAAGATCGTACAACTATTGGGCCTACCCGACCCGAAATTGACCTGTAGTACACCAACACTAACATGTCAGATCACGGATTCACACGTGGATCGAGGTCTGCTCACCTGGGACTCGAATCGGTACAGAAGAAACCACCGGCTAGGCCTCAGACGATGAACGGTCCATCATTGGCCTATCACGGATGCACGGGTGACTCACAGTCGTGCGGGGGAAAATAGACGGTCCAACCCAGTCGTCCGTCACCCCCAACGAAAATCAGACCATAACGCGCCCGCTCAGGTGCGTTATAGTGCTTAACGGACCAACAATGGTGCGTTAAGTCCCAAGCCACGGAAGGAAACATAACGCGCTCCTCTAGGGGCATTATGTACATAACGGACCAGACATGGTGCGTTATGTCACGGAGTAAAACATACTATAACGCACTCCTCTAGGGGCATTATAAACCTTAATGGACCAGCTCTGGTGCGTTAAGTGGAGGGTAAGGGCATTAAGCATAACGCACCTTCCCTGGGACGCCATACTACATAACGGACCTCCCCAGGCGCGTTATGTGATCAGGACCCCCAACGGTCAAAAACCAATGGTCGGAAACCCATAACGCACCAGCACCGGCGTGTCATGTCTGACATGGCGGTCAGTCGTGGGACCGTTAAACTCACGAAGATCAGACTCAAATCACGCGAACCATAATGCCCCTACCTGGGCACGTTATGCTCATAATGGCCTCTGGGACGACCGCTATATTGTCCCAGTGGTGAAACAGCTAATAAAACCCAAAAATACCAATCACGCCCCCATACCTCCACGGGAGAGGAAAAAATCAAGGGGAAAGCTCCCTAATAGCCCTAGGCATGACTCTACGGCCTCGAATCGGCCAAAAATGCGGTGACTCACTAGATCGGACGATCACTCCCCAAATCATGAAAAATTCTCCTCGGCATGAAAACCCCGTCTTACGGCCTCGCCTCGGCCTACAAACCACGGAAAGGAACGCGGAGAGCTAGGGAACGTCACCCTACCTCAATGGAGCGAATGCTCCTCCGAATCGACGCCGAAATCGCGAAGAACGCTTTTAGAAACTCTCGTTCCTCCACGAAATCTCACGATCTTCACGCCACCACGACCGCCTCGCCGTCGCCATCGCCCCACGCCGTCTACAGCTGGTGGGAGCTCGCCGTGTGATCGAACGAGAGAGAGAGGGGAGAGGGGCGTGGTCACGGGAGGAAGAAGAAGGAGAAGAAGAAGATCACTAACAAGGATTAGTTGGGGTCGTATTCGTCAGCACACATTCGAAGCTCCCAACAACATGTGCACACACAAACTGACTGCTCGACGTCAGGTCCTCTTTTTCCCCCTACCTTGGACTTATGTTGCAGTAGTAGGAGGTCCTACAGAAATCAGCTTAAAAATCGTCTCAATCAGTTACGCCCTCCACCATGAAGTCCCGCGATCAATGACACCCAAGAGGGGGGGTGAATTGGGTGATTACAACTTGTAAGAAACTTTTACCTGATTTTAAGAATTATGATAAATCATTAACTAGGACATTTAAATCTGTTTATTCACAAGTTAGATTTATCAAATAATATTTCCACGATAGTTCCTTGGTACAATGCGGAGGTGTGAATCCGGGGATTCTACTCACGCAAGGTGCTACTGTCCTGACAAGAGTGATCTTGTCGATTCAAAAACACCTTTTGATATACCAAAGATCTACTTAGAGAAAATATCGATTATGCTAGATTTGAGAGATCAAGCACGGAGCAACAATATACACTAACAATCACACGGAATGGAGGAAGAAGAAATGAGCCAAACCACACAATTCAAACCACAGTGCACGATGATTTTTAAGGTGGTTCGGATGCAACGATGGCAACCTACGTCCACCCCTCACCAAAACTCGGTGAGGCTTCACTATTGTAAACTAGCATGGGCATAAATCTCCAACACGGAGAAAACACTCCAACCACACACACAGGGCGATGCTTGCACACACACACACGGGGACGCGCCCTAACACACACACACACGGAGATGAGGTCTCCAACACAATCCGACAAATGGATCAACAACACACACACACTGTGACAGATGCAGCACTTCTACACACTTGTACAACCAGATCTGAATGGATCCACACACACACGCACATCTAAGAAGACCTGCACACACACACGGATTTGAACAAGACAACCACACAAGACTACGGATCTGAATCGATCCACACACACACACGAATGTTTGCAGATTACAAGGAACAAGACTTAAAGCTCAAAACACAAAGATAAATGAAACACAGATGAAAAGACTCTTGATTTAGGCTCCCCCTGAGTGCATGATGCAGATCTGGAACAAGGCTTCCTTCTTCACTTGAATGGAGATTAAATGGCTTCAGATAGAGTTTGAAGAGTTTGAAGATGGATGAAGAATCCTTGCACGAGTTACTGTTTACGGAGCTACAGTAACCTTCTTCCTTCCCTTGGCAGCCTCTGATTCAATCCTTGGATCCCTCCTTATGGTCCCTTAGGTTTCTTACCATTAAGAGTCATTTTTATATGTCTTGGGTTGGTCAAGGAACCTCCCCAGACATAGATCCACGAATCCTCTTTCCAGACCCGACCCCTGTCCAGTATAAAATCTTCATAAAATCAAAATCTCCATAAAATCCCTTACAAAAAATAGTCTCGTTTTCCTTACTGCAAGCCCCACAAGTTTGAGTGCAACACCCAGATCCGCCACCTACTACATGGTCAACGCCTGTTCTCAGGAAACTTCACTGTCAGCCCTGTCAGTCCCAGATCTGAGAATTAGAAGCTTCTAAATTCAGCCACAGTCAGCACAGAAGATTCAAAGTTCCTTTCTCAGCCTAGTGTCGTGACGTCTTCAAAAAAGAGGGGCCAGCGTAAATTGGACCTGGGACTCGTAGTCTTTAAGAGCCACGAAAACTATCCCAACCCAGCTGGTGTTGATGCCACGATGCACTGCGCAACGTTTCTGCCCTATTGGCTGTGCGCCTTCGTCATGCCATATGGGGACGAGACAGTCATTCGGCCGGAAGCCATATACCCCGCGTGCCAGATGGCCTGGACCATTAAGTTGTCGCTCTGCCCCTCTGCGATGTGTCTGATATACAAGACCCCGGGGGACGTCAGCAAAAGTCAAGTCCCACGGCAGGTGTGGACAGTCGGACCCATGCAGTTCTTCAACACGTGGGTCTGTTCTTTATTCCAGGAGTACGCACCGCGCACCCTCCAGGCCTGGACGCTATTCCCACAGATGCTGGAGTTCGCGAGCGCAGAGCCTGGCGCGGCAACGACACAACTATTCCTTCTGAGAGGCAGACTCACCAACATCCCCCTCGACGCCCCGGGTAGCATCCACTTCTGGACGTTGGTGTCTCACTCCAGCCTATTGACAAGCAGTAAGAGGGAGTGCCGGGATGATCAAGTGGAGCAGTACCCACTCCCCATCAGCCAGCAGATGGTGAGCCGTCCAATATTAGAGCCCGAGCTTCGAGACTAGGTGCTATCTATTTGCTCCAGTGTCCTTGTCTTCAGGAAGGGGAGTACCTTACTTCTAGAGCCGTACTACCCGTTCCGGTTCGGGCGCAACTTCGGGTACGACCAGCACATACCGACACATAGCGCCCAGTTCCCCTCATTGGTGAGGATGCTGCAAGGAGGGCTGACTGCTGACCACGCCCGCTCCTGGTGGGATTTCTTTCATCGATCGGATGCTTCCTCATTTCGAGTGCCAACATCGGGACATCTTTTGTGGGTCACTACCGACTATATCAAGTGGTGGAATGCTCGGACTAGGTTCTATCAGCTATGCAAGACCGACTGCTGGGATGGTGCTGAGCGTAAGTTCTTAAGCAAGCAGAAAGTGGCCGTCCATGACATAGACCCGGCACACCTACTCTGGCTGAAGTCCAACAAGTCGAAGGAGGTGGTAGACTATATGGCTTCGATAGATTTATTTTCCATGCACTTCTATTTTCTTTTTGTATAAACTCACTCAAATGTTGATTTTATCAAATATAAGGATTTTCCAACTTGATTTAATTACAATATTTCCTCCTCGTGGGATCGACCCGTTCTCTCCAGTCTACTTGATTTTCTAATCTTTTTAAGTGAGTGAGTGCGGTTATCATTTTTGAAATTGTATGGCATGGCATTTTAAATGACGAGTGTTAGTGGCTATCAATGCACAAACAAGACCAAGATAAGACCGCGTTCATCACCGATCATGGCCTCTACTGCTACACTCGAATGTCATTCGGGCTGAAGAATGTAAGGGCAACCTACCAACGTCTCGTCAACCACATGTTCGACTCGCAGATCGGCCGCAATATGGAGGTATACATCGACGACATGCTTGTCAAGAGCCTCCAAACCGCTTAGCACCTGGACGACCTGGTGAAAACCTTCGCTACGCTCAGAAGGTACAACATGAAACTCAACCCAGCTAAATGCACATTCAGAGTACAGTCGGGGAGATTCTTAGGCTTCCTCGCTAGTCACTGGGGGATCGAGGCCAACCCTGACCAAATCTGAGCAGTGCTGGAGATGCAGTGGCCAGGGCGAGTGAGGGATGTGCAGTGCCTCACCGATCGCGTCGTCGCCTTGGCTCGATTCCTGTCCTGAGCCACCGAATGATGCCTCCCCTTCTTTCGGCTGATCAAGCAAGCCAATCAAGTGCCGGAGAATAAAGGGCAGATCGACTGGGACCAGGAGTGCGAGCAGGTATTTGAAGAGTTAAAATGCTACCTGGCATCCCCTCCCGTCCTCGCCAAACCCCAAAAGGGAGAAGAATTACTCCTGTATCTATCTGTGACACCGAGCACAATGAGTGCCATGCTCACACGAGAAGAGGCAGGGATTATGAAGCATGTCTACTATGTTAGTCGAGCGCTACAAGGACCGGAATTCTGATATTCATGGATTGAAAAGTTCACCCTCGCACTCATTACGACAGCTCGTAAGTTGCGACCATGTTTCTTGGCTCACCCGGTCGTCGTCCTCACTGACCAGCCACTACGACAAATCCTCCAGAACCCTGATGCCTCGGGAAGGCTGATCAAATGGGCTATCGATCTGGGATAATTCGACGTCAAGTTCCATCCGAGGATCGCGATCAAGGCCCAGGCTCTCGCCGACTTCATAGCCGAGTGCACCATACCCGCCGAGGATTCACTTGAGCAATCCTCCGAGCCCACATGGGAGTTATACGTCGACGGATAGTCCTGTGCCGCGGGGAGTGGAGCAGGGTTGGTCCTACTCTCACCGGAAGGGCTCGAGCTACAGTATGCCTTACGATTCAACTTCCCGATCAAGCCTTCAACCTCTCATCTGCCATGACATGGGGAGCATATCAACCCAGCTCTATAAACCTGGACATGTACTGCATCACTGACATGTCACCCTGGGTCAACTCCAAGAACTTATACATCTTCTCTTCCTTGACATGCTCTGGGCTGAAGACTTGCTCGAAAGTTTCACAACCACACACAAACGCAGCCTACCTTGGCCGCACAAGTCTTTCTCTCTCCTAACCCCATTTTCCCCCCCAATCTTGTTCCGCTTGCAGGGTTTCCAGCCTGTGGCCTCTGGCCATGGCTGGACGCGGGAGGGCTAAGGGAGCCTCCCGCCGGCAAGGCCCTGCTACCGGTACCCCTCCACCTCTGCTCCCACTAGCTGGCGGCGTCCTTCCTCCCAGCTCGGTCCCCATCGACTACTCGGAGGTGCTTGTAGCTCGCCACATCGGTATGGCTACTGCCGTGCCTCCCACACTTGCTTCTTCGGCAGGCCTTGTGGGAGCGACAGATCCTTGCTTGGAGGATCCTCCTCCGTCCACCACCCCGGGAAGCTCTGCAGCTGCCCCCTCCAGCTTTGCACTGCCTACCGGTGGCCTGGACGCTGCTCTCGAGCCCTTGCCACCCTCAGCCTGCACTCCTCCAGGGTTTGTGCACCACCCAGGTGGTGTCATGCCGGCGCCATACCCTCCTACTGGCGATCCTGCAGCGGTTGCTACACTTCCTTCTAGCATCTCCTCTGATCCATCAACCATCGCTACGGTTAGCGGCCCTGCGAAGAACCCTAGCCTTCTTGGCCCTATACTGCTCTCCTCTACGGCTGAAGCTTCGTGCTCGCAAGCACCTGCCACCTCCCAACATGCGGGTACTGTTCATGATAGGACTTGCCTGTGATACGGTACTCTGTTTCATGGGCTTCCCGGCCATCCTCCGGTTGGTCTCTCCAGCCTTGTCATGAAAGCGGCCGACGTCTGCCTTACCACCCCAACCGCTCACGACAATCCTGTAGTGCCTCCTAACACCGCTGCAGCCCTTGTGGATGCCCTAGCCACTGTCGCTCAAGGTTCTTCCATGCCCCCGCCTGCGTCGCTGGCGATGATGGTTCCAGGGAAGCCTGCTGGTGGCCCTTCCACTCCAGCTGTTCCTGCCAAGCCTCCATGGGCTCGTGTCCCTGATGCTGCCTTGGGTGCCCCTACCCCTGCTCTGGTGGGTCCATCCTTTGCGTAGGTGGTCCTCCAAGCTGTTCAACCTTCGTCCCTTCCTTTGTTTGCCCATGCCCCAGCTTTCACAGACTCTGGGGAGCCTGCAGCATTCTTCACCGCTGAGGAGGTGAAGATCTCATGCCAGCCACTGGATTTCGCCATTATCGCCCAGACCCTTAAGCAACTCACGTGGCTAGAGTCTCCAAGTGAGAGGCGTAAAAGTACCAAACTAAGTAACTAGTCAGAGTAACACCCGTCGGTGCCAGTCCAAGCCTCTGACCATGTGTGCACACACTGACTCCTTCCTGAGCCAGGTTCTCTAGCTACTTTTCCCTCTTAGTAGGATGCTACTATTGGCAGAGGGCCCACGGAACTAGCTTAAAAATTATGTATTGGGAAATGCCCCTCCACCTCTTCCAGGCGGGCCGACACTAGGGGTCACAGGGCTACGACTAGTGGTTTTATCACAAGGAAAGTGAAAACACTCTACTAGGATCTAAAAGTAACCCATTACATTATAAAATATCTTAAACATGGCGGATATGCAAAATAGAATGCATTGAGAAATGAAATCATAACTTTTAGAATGCCAGAGAACGTAACAGTCTACTATTGCCGTGTCACAAGGTGTGACGGTCTAAGGGTACCCCGTCACAGAGTGTGACAGTCAAATGGTGGTGCATTACGCAGACTGTAACACGCCCCCTTAAGGCCGTTATAGTTACCCGAATGATTGAAAATCCACAATTTTATGCAGAAATGTAATGCACCTATAGTGACGCGCTACAAGGTTGTGACGGTCGCACGACTGGCCGTCACGCCAACCACCCTATCTAAGTTCAAAGGGCTGTAACGGTCGAAGCTTCGTCCGTTACACAGGCTGTGACGCACCAATATAGGTCCGCCATAATAACGTAATGCACCATATGAGGGGCGTTACAAGTGTGATGGTCACTGGAATGACCGCCACACCGACTGGGTTGCGAATGGGTTCGGTTTGAAATCGAAACACCCCCCGGTTGATCGAAATCGATGGGGGTTGCGCTGGAGCCTGTTTCCCTGCTAACACATGCATCTACAACATCGTTCTACAGCAACACAACGACAATGCTCATGGAGGACTAAAACATAAAGAACAATGCTCATGGGGTGAAAACAAAAAATTGACGATGGGCATGCGTAGAGGACATAGGACGACGTGCATGTGATAGGGAACGCTCCTAGAGAGGTTGGAAATCCATCCCCCTACCTTGTTCGAGTTGAAATGGCCATCTGGGCAGCATGCAAGAGGTAGAGACGCCGTGCCCCTCTTTCTCCGTCTTACCTTCATGGGCCACGCTCGGCGTCGAGGTGGGCGTCAACGTACTCCACTCGTCGCCACGAGTCCAACGGTGTCCTCCACGTCTTGATCTGCCGTCGTCTCGCCTGAACCCCGGAGGAGAGAGAGAGAGTGGCGATTGTGAGTGAGAGAGAGGGAGAGAGAGAGTGCGAGATGGGAGGGAGAGAGAGTGTGGGTTTGGGTTTTAAAAAAAAGTTTTATTTCCTAGACCCCCTAACAGCCAAGGGTTGCCTCCACACCCATCCACCCCATTTTCCCTCCCATTTACCTCATTTCCTATCTCCCATCTTCAGCCTACAATTCCTAGTTCACTAGTAGCAAAGCACTGACGACTTGCAGAGTCGCCCATGACTTCATACCAATGTCTCTGAAAACACAATTTGGTACCGTCGGAAGCGTCTCTGTGTCTTCTTCGCAATGGCGGTGGTTTCGTCTAAATCTGAGCTTGTGGCTGCCCAGGGGAGCCGATCTCCCTAGACTGCGCGTCTCCCTCAAGACTGTCAACCTGAGGCTGCTTGCAGAGGCTCCCACGACCAGCCACCTAAAGATTTGGAGGTGGGGCTTGGCCGAGACCTACTACGACGATTCGACTTCTAGTACCAAGAAGCAACTTCTAGATTGGACCCTGGACAAGTGAGTTCCTAATTTTCTCCCCAGAGTGCGCAGTTCTGTCTGCTCTGGGACTGAACCGACCCTTGTCCACTGTTTGGGATCTCCCAATTTGCTCTGACATCCTCTGGTGTTCCCGTGGGTATCGTTTTGAAGAGGACTTGACAACGGTTCCAACGAATCCAGCCACACTCGATTAAGAGGTCAGGAGCACTCGTGGCAGCCTCATCTTCAGGCTGCTAAGGTACCGTAGCAGTCAAAATCTAGAACTCAGGGACCCTGTTCGTGGCCCATCCCCAGCCAGCATCGTCGACTGAGAAATTTCCCAGAAATTGGATGTCATCCTGATCCAACCTTGAAGATTTTCCCGCTGGTCTTATTGACAATAAAATTTTAGAGTAGCCACAGCAGTGTCAACTTCAACTATCTGTCCCTTGTTCCAGAGAGCGGACAGAACCAGCATCTTCCATCCGTTCGATTTCTATTTTAGCTTTTCCCTTCCCCGCTTGGCCGGCTTCTCACCCCTCCATGTGGGAGGTAGTGTTTGGATGTAATATTAACTTCCCCTCCCCTTGTTCAACCCCCTTGCTTGGGGAAGTAGTGGTGTAAATCTTTAAAATAGGTCGAAGCTTCACTGGCGCGGCGTGTGGGGAACCCACGCTTCCCCGCTCGCCCACGTTTCCGAACGGGATCGGTTTCTTCAAACCAGTCAAGTAAGTGCTCTATCCCTTGCTCATATTTGGTCTCCATGTTCCTTCAATATTAGTTCATAAACTCCGCTGGTCCGTGAGAGTGAGCGCCCCGTCCTCAAGCCCCATTGCTTCGAGTGACCATCGTGGGAGAGAGTGTGACTCATGCCCATTGGCACCCAGTCGGCCCCTTTGAATTGTGCCTCCATACCCTTGGGAAGTCCCTTAGCCCTGCTGGCCCTCTACCAGTAAGGGTTCAGCCCCACAACTATCCATATGTTTAAATGGTGCCAATGCATGTTTATTGCATAAATGCATGCTCTAATTACTTTATATTTGCATGCTTGCTTGTTTAGTGCGTGGTAGGGATCCACGTGACCCCTACTGAGTCTGGCTGTGACTCACCCTTCTCTCTTTCAGGCGAACAGACGCAGTCGACCATCGAAGGTTCACAAGGTTTTGGTGACCAGGTCTAGAGTTGCCAGCTTAGTCGGTGTGTCCTTTGTATGTACTTTTGACTGGGGTATGTCCCGTGTAGTTGTACAGTTGGACTTGTATTTTGATAGCTCTGGACTACTGTATAGGGTTTACCACTCTGATATAATTCAATTTGCTTCCGCATTCTAGTTTAAATTACTACACTAATTAATATTGTGCTCAATGTAATTCCAATTCGTTATGCAACCCATGACAAACCTCCCCAACTCTTACGGGGCCTCATCAGCCTCTTAGGTGGCGTCCCCAGTTCCTGGTGTAGGTATATCGATGTTATCAGTATTCGGTATCTAGAGCTCTGGGTCGTTACAGATGGTATCAGTGAGGAGTTGAGAAATTGTGTAAGGAATTGAAATGGCGTTGCTACTATCCAGAGCTAGTTTAATTGCATCATCTATTGCTGGCATAGGAGGTTTTTCGTATGATAATGGATTCCCTTATGTATTATCCATGTTTTCTAGTTACTTCAATATGCTACCTCGGCGTTGGAGAGCCCCAGTTCCCCAGGAAGCGAGCAGCATTCCTTCCCCTCAAGATGTTCCTGATCCAGCGCCCGTGGTTCCTGCACAAGGGGATGCACCTGGCAGTCGTGGTCGTGTGTTGAAGGAATTTTTGTTGTTTCATCCGCCGACTTTTGAAGACCGATCCAGATGCGGCCAGGGTGTGGCTGGATGCTACAAAGCACGTGTTTTGGTCCATGGAGTGCGCGGAGGATGAAAAGGTGATTCTCGGCACCATTCAACTTCAAGGTGCGGTGCTGACTTGGTGGAATACAGAATGGGAGATCACCTTTCAATCCCGTCCGCTCCGACAAATTTCTTGGCCAGAGTTTGTTGCAACTTTCGAGCTTACCTTCCGTCCGACTTATCTCAGAATGAACAAGATGCACCAGTTCATGCAGCTTGTGTAAGGAGGGATGTCGGTGCTTGAATATTGAAAAAGATTCATAGAATTGGGCCGTTATGCGCCCAATATTCTGGCGAATGAAGCTTTGAAGACTGAGCAGTTCTAGTGTGGCCTTCGAGCCTAGCTGAGACAACCACTGATCGTGACCCGAATAATGAATATGAATGAGGTGTATCAGGCTGCTGCAGCATTGGAATTAGATTTGGCAAGATCTCAGGCTCCTTCTCAGCAGACCCCCTAATAGCCAAGGGTTGCCTCCACACCCATCCACCCCCTTTCCCCTCCCATTTACCTCATCTCCCACCTCCCATCTCGAACCTGCACTTCCCAGTTCACAGGTAGTAGAGTACCAGCATCTTGAAGAATTAGTCACGACCACATACCAGCGTCCCTGGAAGCCCATGTGGTACCATCGGAAGTGTCTCTCTATCCTCTTCGTAATGGAAGTGGTCTCATCCCAGTCTGTGTTCGTGGCTACCTGGAGGAGCCGAGCTCCCCAAACTGCGCTTCTTCTTCCTAACAGTCAACCTGAAGCTGATTGCAGAGGCTCCCACGACCAACCCTTCGAAGTTCTGGAGACGATACTTTAATGAGAGCTTCTACAACAAGTATTCTTCCAGTGTCATGAATTGGCACCCCATTCGGCATCCGGACTATTGAGTTCTCAATTTTCTCCCTCGGGTGTGCCATCATGTCCCCTCTGGGACTGAGAAGACCCCTGTTCACTGTTTGGGACCTCACCGGTGACTCCAACCTCCTCTAACAATGCCATGGGTCTCCGTTTGAAGATGACTTAGAAACGAATCCATCGACACCAGCCATGCTCAAATCGGAACTCAGGAGCACCTGTGGTGAATCTTCCAGCTATAGTGGTGCTGAGACAGTTAGAGCCAGAGAATAGAGTCCTTGTTCACAGCCCCGTCTCGACCAATGCCAGCCACCAGAACTCCTACCAAAATTCAAATGTCCTCCTGGGCCAATCCAGGAGGTTTTGCCACTAGTCTTGTCAACAAAGGAGCTCGGGAGCGGCCGCAGCAGTGACAACATCAACCGTCTGTCCCCTGTTCCAGAGAGTGGGCAGAACCGGCATCTTTCACCCTTTTAGTCTCTAGTTCAGCTCTTCCCTTCCCCGCCTGGCTGGCTTACCGCCCCTCCCTACGGGAGGTAGTGTTTGAATGTAATTTTGGCTTTCCTTCCCCAAGTTTAACCCCGTTACATGGGGCGTAGTGATGTAAAATCTTGAACTGGTCAATGCTACACCGGCGCGCCGTGTGGGGAACCCACGCTTCCCCGCTCGCCCTCGTCTCCGAACGGGACCAATTTCTTCAAACCAATCGAGTAATTGCTCTACCCTTACTCTCATTTGGATGCCATGTTCCTTTAATATTAGTACATAAGCTCCACTGGTCTGTGAGAGTGAGTGCCTGATCCACAAGCTCCATTGCTTTGAGTAGCCACCATGGGAGAGAGCGTGACCCGTGCCCATTGGCACCCGGTCGGCCCCTTTGAATTGGACCTCCATACCCTTGGGAAGTCCCTTGGCCTTGCTGGCCCTCTACCAGCAAGGGCCCAGCCCTCACGACCTCGACTCGCATAGGGGTGCTACCCGGGCCCCGGAGGTAGTTTCTCATGGCTTGCTCGATCCCTTCCCACTCCTGGTCGGGGAGAGTAGCCGGTAGTTGCGTGTCGATAGCGACAGCAGGATGAGTGCAAGATGCAAATGCTGGGTGGGCAGCATGGTGACGACGCCTGCGGCATTGGCGGCGGGCATTTTCGAGCAGCGCTGGTGCAGCAACTGCCGGTTGGTAGGTCGGGGTCGCCATCTCGCCACTTTCGTCTCCTCGGGCCCTCCTCGGGTGAGTGTAGCTTGGCCCTACATGGGCCAGTGAAGTGGGTTGGGCTTCCTTAGGAACCCAGGCTTGTTTCAGTTTGGCCGGCCTGTGAGCCGGTACATTCCTTGGTGCCACAGTTGGGATGGCGGGCACCTTCTCCTTCAGCTTCTCCAGTCCTTGGAAAGAATTGTGGACTGGGACGGCTAGTATCACGTGGTCCGGAATCACCTTGGACCTTTGCCCATTCAGATGGACTCGGATGGTCCCAACAGTCATGGACTTCCCCGAGGTGGATATGCAGCGCCCTGGGGCAGCACTGGTGTTGTTCCTTCGAAGCCTCCTCCAGTGAGACGCCAATCATTAGTGAGACGGGCCGGCGGTTTGGTGAACATGGTGCATGTTGCAACTCAGCGTCTCTGCCGGGACGCCATTGTTGTTCTTGGCCACAGCTTGGCCAGTAGCAGCTTCGGTGGCACCCTGGGCGGGGGCATCGGTCTTCGGCGAGTTGGACACCTCCACGTCGAACATGTTGATGAAGGCTACCCCCAAAAAGTTGTAGAAGTTGACCACGAGAGGGAAACTCCCAAAGCAGAGGGGGATGGCGAGGTAGCCATCCCTGATGTGGCTTTGGATGACCTGAGGGCCGAAGGTGACTGCCATTCTTGGTGCTGAAGTGTGACTTTCCTGCATTTGCAAAGATGAAGCAATTAGTATTACAAGAAGGTGGGCCGCAGGGCCCCTAATTTAGGCAAAGGGATGAAGGGTGGATAGGTCCTACCAGGTGTGCCAGACTTGTGGACACACTTTTCGTTGGCTCTGTCATTTGTTTGTCTATCGGTTTATTAAGATGGGTTTATTTGGTTTATTAAGTGCGTGGGCATACATGTCACAAAGGTGACGATTTATTCGGGCTTCATGGAAGCTCATGGTGTGCTCGATCTGACTTCGTCAGGTGATTGTGTGGTTTAGGTCGGGACCAAGTCCCGTCGTGTCATAAAGGTCACAGGGTCATTTACATCCCCCATACAGGGGAACACCCTTGATTAATTACCGAAATTAGGGGCCCTGTGGCCGAAAGAATTATACTAATTGGGCGAGAAAGAGGCAGGAATAAATCACACTCAATAAATATCCGAACCATTGCTGAATCTATCTCACATCGTAGCTAGGGCATGGTGGGTCGCTGACGTCCCCATCAGAATAATTCCTGAAAAATTCGGGGCATTACAACCCTCCCCCCTTAAAAGAATTTCTTCCACGAAATTCAGGATAAGCACCAAGCGACAAGGGGAGAACGTCATAAATCACCTGACAACGCCGTCAGAACCCTAACCAAACCTCGATATTCGTAAAAATCACGATCTTGAGGGACGTGGCCAGACAATGATCACGGACAATGCCTCGCTCGCAACCCAAGACACATCGATCCTCAGAGCTGGCATATACAAGAAGTACAAGTCTGGCGTCGCCTCAGCCAACACGAAAATCAATCACAACATCGTCGACACCACCATGCTCATGGAGAAAACACACTCCTCGCCACAAGAACCAACATCGGACAACGCCCGCACCCGGTGGACCAACCAATGCCAGCTTCATAGCTCGTTGACCAATCCCACGCCTTGCACCAAGGACGACTAACACCGAGCTTCCACCAGCTCACACCTGGCAATCCAAATGCCCTCAGCAACGTGGCCAACTCTGCTCGAAGATAAAGTTCTCACAAACCCCAAATCCAATCCAGGGAAAGGCACACATCATAATCGACCACCTAAGGCCCCGCTGGCATACGGCTCACGCCATTCTCTATCCCCAACAACCAGCATCTTCTGTCTGTGAAAGACCATCCACTGGTCACCAGATACGCATCAACGGGAAATCTTGACTTGCTCAGCTTCTTCCTTCTTTCCTGGTCTTGCACCAGATCTGAAGAACACATTCCAAACCTCGACAGGCCATCCGCTGACCCCTCACATACCAATACCACAACTCGAGCCAAATCTCGCTCGGACACCGCAACCGATCTCGAGCCTCATGCCAACTCTACCCTCTCAAAGGAGCACGGTGAAACTAAATGACAACATTCTGGTGTCTTCGGTCTTTACCTCACTCGACTCAAACTTATAGGGGAACCATCCCATGTTGGTCGCAGACCGGGGATCACCATATCCAATGCCAACGTCTCATCAGAGATCTTTGCACACAGGCACCGTCCATTATCCAATCGAATGCCATCTCATCTCAATCACTCAAAATGGACGCCTGCTAATCCCGACTCCGCTCTCATCACAGAGCCTCGGGACATAACCTCTCACGATGCACGGCACACTTCTCCAGAATCGACAAGTGATGCCTGCTACCATAGCAAGCTGGTCGATAATCATGCGACCAATGCACACCAGTCCCCAGACAATACACTTCTTACCGTGGTCGATCACTCGGTCAACCTCACCAGCCGCTCACGGCAACCAATCGGGTCCCATAACCCTCCCTCTCTTCCCCTTCAGATCTAACCCTAAATCCTCCATATTTCTAAGTGATCTCCCCCTCCCCTTCAACCTCTATATGCTGTGATCGATCGCCGCTGTCACCACCACCGCTCGTGTCGCCATTAAGCCATCGCAAGCCAAGAGGTTCCTGCTGCCCCAAAATTCTAAGTCCCAAAACAGTAAGCTAAAGAAAAAGTCGGATCTCCCAACTCCCTGATCAAATGAATTTGAGATTTTGAGGGGTGCTTCCATTATCTGTTAGCTTTCCATCAGCATAGGCTTTTTCCCATTCTGATCTCGTTTGTATTTTTTCGTAATTTCCATTCCACCCCTATCAGCCTATACAACAGCAGATCTATGGGATAGATCTTGGTAGATGAATTTTCTCACCCCGTAAATGTTGTCAGAACCCTACAAAAGGCCTATGCGCACGTTCCTCTCCCTCCCCTCTATCCATCATAAAAATCTCAGGTCCTAAATCATTCATTTGATTCATAGTCCAAGCTCATAACCAGGAAGATTCCAGTCTGCCTTGTGGGTTCTGAGTTTCAGGGCAAAACCTTCACACAGTTCGCAGAGCCTGTTATTTCCAGTCAGACCGTTGGATGCTTCTACAATTCTAGTATGTCGAAGCTCTTCTAGTGCTCTTCGCAACGATGCTAACCTCATCTCGATCTGACATCGTGGCTGGGCGTACTGGCCATTTTCGTCAGCGTGCACAGATCCAACCTAAAGCAGGGCTGCGGGACAGCCTTAGGAATTAATTCCCGAGACATCGCCCGCCTCCACTCCGGTGACCGCAACTCCAGGGAATCGACCAAGGACATTCCAAGAGCATCCCCATCTATCACTGCAGCTAGGAATCACCCCGGACGTCACCGTACCAGTAGTGGGTCCTACGTACTATCCTGCGGGCCCGTGTGAACACTGCTGACCTGGCCGACTGCGTCCTCCCGAGTGCCACTGACTGCTGCCCGTCAACCCGAGATTAGTGCTCCCGGACCCCACATGTTGCCTATTACCTCCCTACATGGAGTGGGCTGTAGGATTAATTCTGTAACTTAATAATTATTGCTGTACCGGGGGTTACGGATCTCGGCCGAGAAGTCTTCCCCACGCCCCGAGCGTGGAGGTACACTCGCCCCCACCCTTTTGTCATTTGCTTAACTAGTATACATGCTAGATGCCACTACTTGTGCATAGTTTATTTTCCTAGCTAGCTCGTACTTAATCACCATCGTGATTTGTGAGTGTGAGACCCGTCCCGCGACTCGATCCGAGCGCGAGAGTGAGCCGACCACCCCAGACTCAAAGCCGGTTACTCAACCGTGCCGATCGACACGTTTCCCTCGCCGGGGATGGGTTAAAACCCATTTCTCGGGCCCCGGGAGGCTTCTAGCAGGACTTGTCCTCGGAGCTATTCCCCCGGGTGTCCCATTTGGCCTCGGTGTAATGCCTATGGCCGTGTTTAGGGACCGCTCCCTTGGTGGATGAGTTCCCGCTTTCTTTTAGCAATCTCCCGAGCTAGGAAGACTCTGCCAAAATTTCATCAGAAATCTTGTTTCAATTAACTGACTTCTGACTTTGCTTGTTCTTTTTTGGATGTTATTTTACAGATAACATGGCATCCGGTTCTTATTCCTCTGCGTCTCAGGCCATCGTGACGTGGGAGAACGTTCACTCTCTCGACCAAGGAGTCAAGCGACCAGCTGCAGTCGCAGAGTCTTCCGATTCGGAGACTGATATAGTGGATACCAGTCGCCTGATGATCATCAACAATGACTCTTTCAAGTATGAGCATGGAGATGCTATTAGAGTGGATTATCCCAAGGACAAGCATTTGCTAGCTTTCCTTAGACGCTTCAATCTCCGCGGGAAAAGAGATCTGTTCCTTGTCCGAAGGGCCAAGCAGGCCATGCTCGTGGAGCGGGATAGTCTGAGTGAATCAGTTGTTCGAGGTAGGCCCATGTACCTCCCCGGGGAGCTCAGGAAATGGGACGTTATGCTTCGTATGCATGAGTTGACTCCGGAGATCGGGTTGCTAACGAGATCTCCCCAGTTTACGTCGACTCGCTGGAATGATACCACCGGACGCGTTGACAGAGAGAGACCCATCTTCGGCTTGTTCCTTGCCCCGCTGAAGTGGGGGTACCGAGATGAATCATTTCTCTTGGACAGCTTAGCGGTGCGCTTCAAGCACAAGATTTCAGTGGGATGGTTTGTGGAGCTGAAAGCCACCAACGCCCACGCCTTCAGGTCAGGAGCAGTAGAGTTCACAGATTATGTGCTACAGCAGTACGCTCCAATCCTGGTGAATGCCGGAGTATACCACAGCGTGTACGCCTCCCGGTACCGCTATCCGATTTCTAGAGGCTTGTGCTGTGGAATGATAGAGGCGTTTTGTCCTGAGTACAACACCTTTTACACTGCAAAGGGGGAGACTTCCTTGGATTTATGGAGCCTTTCCTAGCTGAGCAGCCTGCCGATAGACGGAGAGGAATATGAAGATGTCTGCTTCCCTGACTGGCTGAAGGATCAGACTAACGATGAAGGAAAATATTTCATTGGCTTCGTTGACGTGACACCGCTATGGGGGTGGCAGCCACAAGACCAATGCCCTTGGACCTATAATTGCAAGCAAGTAACGTACCCGACGATATCACTCAAGCGGGCTTACCCGCGTAACGCACACATGTGCCCGTGGGCAACCCGATGGTGATGGAGGTCTTTTTCCCATCTCCCAGCACCCAGCACTCAGCTCCCAACATTCAAAATCTAGTCACACCATTCCCCATACCCAGTCCTCCGTTTCAATGCCCAAAAATCGGGTAAGCCCAGTCTCCTACCCCCTGCACTAGCGCATAGTAGGAGAAAATCAAGCACAACTAACAGTAAGTGGTCATCAGTCCCTGCACCCAACACTGTTCCATAGAATGGGAAGTAGAACAACTCAACAAATAACAACACCAAAATATGGATGTTTGTCATTAATACTCTGTAAAAGGGAGCCCAAGACATGCCCTTGGGGTAACAAAGCACATACAGTCCGGATAACACAAAAAAAGAAGAAAAAGGGGTGATACAATCATATCCCAGACTCGCCCCTCTCCAGTGCCGCCAGGAGGGACTCCACGGTCGCTAGCTCCACCTCCAAGGTCGACGCAAGCTGAACGCTAGCCTCGGCCCTGGCCTCGGCAGTCCGCCACTCGGCCCTAGCGAGCTCCACGGCTCGCCATTGCTCCTCCAAGGCCTTCTACAAGGCCTCGGCTCTGCTCTCTGCCTCATCAGGTGCATGGCGCGGTCCCCAGCGAGTGACACGACTGCGTCAGCACGTCTCCTCTGCTCGGTCGCCATCGACACAAGCCGAGCCTGCTGCTCCTGTGCCTCTCGAATGGTCGCTAGCCACCGAGCCTTCTGCTCCTGAGCCTCCAGGAGCCGCAAGTACTTCGCCCAGATGCCGGCCAAACCAGACATCCAGAGCTCGCACGGGAAGCTGAGGCCGTGGTAGCCCTAGGTGCAGTCCCTCAACTACTGCCTAAGCTCCTCCAGAGGAGGCAGGGGGTTGCCTCCTAGGTAACCTCGGGCTCGCTGAAGCAAGGCCGCACCCACGCTCGCGTCCAGCAGTGGCTCTAGCGGAGAAGCGGACATAGGCCACTAGACCCCCAGGTCTAGGGAAGAGTGGCCCATCTCAGTCAGTACACCAGGAGGACCTGCACAATCCCACCAAACACAAAGGAGAGTTAGCAAGATTCAGGACTTCCTTGTGACAAGACAAGGTGAAAAACCTGAGAAAGGTCCTGATCCTCACCGAGCATGGCTCCCGCTGTGCTTGCGGCATCTCTGCTAGGGGTCGGTGAGGGTAACCTCTCCTCCACATCTACGGCATCCCCCGCGGGAGTCGGAGAGGGCAGAGGCTCCCTTATAATCCTGCCGTCCCTGGCAACCATCGGGGAGATGAAAGGCTCTCCCTGGTCATCCTCGATAGGAGCCGGCACGCGCTCCCCCTCAAATTCCAGGCCTGGTCATAACACAATGACGTCAACACCCTGCTATCAACTCTAAACCAAAGCCAATGAGGAGGAGGGACCCTTATTAAAAATCCCTTGAGTTAAAAATTGTAAAAAAGAATATTCTATGGAGTATTCCCTCTTCAATCCCGTTAAAATTTCTCTTCCCATTTTACCCTCTCATTATCTCTCTCTCTCTCTCTCTCTCGACTGAAGGGGAGACAGGGCAGTGGCCGGGGATGGGAGTTGCTATTGCTGGGGTGCCCGGCGGTGGCAATGCCGCACCACCATGCCATCCTCTTTGTCTCTCTCTCTCTCTCTCTCTGTAGGGCTTCCACCATGCCGTCCGCCGCATCGGCACCATGTACTCACTGGCCGAGCTGGGGGGCTTCGTAGACGAGACTAAGGGGAGCTTTGAGGGCAAGTACATGGCCTTCCTCATTGATGGTGGGCCACCATTTTGGGCTCGGTGCTGGGGTCGTCGACAATGACCACCTACGCCGAGTCTGCGGCGACTGAAGGTGTACGACTGTGGGGTGGGGGCGGCGGCGAGGTGGGCGACAGAGATGAGGAGGGTGATGCGGGAAGCGCAGAACCAGGTGTCGGCGGCGAGCGCCTCTCCCCCTCCGGCGCCAACGACTGTATTGGCTCGATGCAGTGAACCCCCTGCCCGTTCCGTGGCTTAATGTAGCCGACCCCCTACAGGCTTCTGCGTCCGATGCCTAGCATGCTTTTCCCACGAGAGCTTCCCAGCATTGTAGATCCTCCGCTTCAGGCAGGGCTTGGCTTGCTTCGGCTCCGCTCTCGGTAGTGGGCAGGTGACTAGCCAACGTTCGTCATTGTCGGAGAAGAGGGCGTAGTCGTACAGATCGGGATCGTGCAGATCTGCATCACCATTGCTGACATTGCCGGCATTCGTGTCGTTCTGTGGGTGGGTGACCCGCTCCTCCATGAGGCGCATGGCGAGACAGTGGAGGTCTTGGGGATGGACCCAGTGGTGATCCGGCTGGAGAGGCCCCCTAACTTCAGCGCTCGGTTGAGCTGCTTGCCGACGACGAAGTTGGTGTCGTGAAGCTTCTAGATCTTGAGCTGCGTGTCAAAGCTCTCCTTTGATTTGGTGACGAACTGGCGCCCAAGCTTGACCCGATCCTTGAGCTCCTTCTCCACGGCCCGAAGGGCGTCATCGTCGAACGCCACGACAGAGTCGGCAGTGGGGAGCCTATTGAGGAGGGACGAGAAGGAGGCGATGAGCTCTTCGAAGGAGTGGAGGCGGCAGGTCTAGTTGACCTTGAGGCGGCTGGCGTATGAGGCGTAGGCGTTCACCAGGGCAAGTGTGGTTAGCGGCCTGTTGATAGACCAGGCCGAGGCGGGTGCGGGGGGGGGGGGGGGGGGCAGATTGGGGGGCGAGGACGGGGGGGCCCCCGTCTGGTGAGAGCGGACGAGACCAGCCAGGGGGGTGCGCTGGTCCGCGTAAACCCCCCCCCCATGGGGGTTTAAGCGGAGTGGCACCAAGGAGAGAGGGGGGGCGGTCCCACCCTATAAAATTCCATTTTTGGCCCTTTTTCTTCCTAATTTGACTAAGAAAGAATAGGACACTTGGCTGGGGAGGATACGTGGAAGCTTGCGAGACTTGTGCGTGTTGATCGGAGGGCGAACCCGTCGTGCTATTGCTCTGTGCTTCCGCGTGTTGACTCCTCGAACTGGTACGGCACATGAACCACATCGTAGGATCATAGATCGGACGAACTGTGGTTGAGTGGGGTCGTGGGACCACCGGACTGGAGGGAGGGCACAGCCCCCAGGGGGTTCACCTTCCCTAGGGCGCGTGGCCCAACCCTAGGGTGAACTGGCCTCGGGATGGTCATAACCCTAGGGGATGGCCCCCGGGGGTCTTATTGTGTTGTTTGGGGGTGTCCTTTGAAGGACGTTGAGCTCTGGGAGGCTGGAATAGGCCCGTGGGGGCCGTCGTTCTTCGGGTTGTCGTAGCCACTCGGAAGGTGTTCCGGTAAACGCCCGACACACCCTGGATTGCCGATCGACTTGGGTAGATGGCTGAGAGGGCTGCATGACGGGCCTTATGTTGGAGATAGGAGCTCCTGGGAGCTAGGGGGAGGCATTTTGTAGACGTGGGTCATGCCTCGGGCTATGTGTCACGTTGCACGATGGGTTGGCAGGGTACCCTCGGGTCGGCTTGAGTGCTAAAGTTAAGTGGCTTATTACCACTTGTCTGAGTGTTGAGGTTGGGCCCGACTTGCTGGGGGGTCATTGTAGGACCCAATTGAGGGACTAGAACCATGGGATAGCCCATGGATTGGTGTAGATGGGCTGGAATGTACGTGCCCACAAGGTGTTCGACAGAATGCCGAACATACCCGTGCAAGCCGTATACGCGTGCGATAGGCCTCCAAAGCCTGCGGTTGACTGTGTTAGATCTCCCTTTGACCTTGGGGGTTTGTCGAGAGTGTTTCAGGGTGGGCTCGAGGCCCTTTTCACTGGGTGCCACGTGGCGTGGCTTAGTGTCGGGGTGCCCCTGGGTTGGCCCGGGGGTGATGTAGGATACGGGCAAAGCCCGTATGTGAGTGGCCGGAGTTGACTCCGGGCAGTTGCTTGTGTCGCCGTGTATGATGGCAAACTACTCAGGGCCCCAGTAGGGTCCCGCGGGGTTGTAGAAGGGGCTAAGTAGCCCATGTGTGGAAGGTGTTCGGGGAAATGCCTGAACCCTTATTTCTTATCCTTTTACTGGGAAATAGTCTGGGTACGACAAATGCCCCCACGAGGCATGCGTCGGAGGTGGAGACGAGGGCGTACGGCCCGTGAGACCTTTGTTCTGGGCTATTGTAGTTGTAATTTGACACTTCATATGCCTTTACTTTGTTGTGTTGTATATGTTAATTTGTTGGTGTTCTGATCCTTTCTTGTGTACCCTATCTTGCAGCTATGGCACGCTTCGGCAGAGATGGGTGAGTCTCGAGGTGTGTGGCTCGAGAGGAGGATCACTGGGTGCGACAGACTGATCGACTGATGCCCCCTCTAGGTGCACCAGTGATCATTGTGGCTAGTGTAGAGAAGTTGGACCGGGGCCATGCGGCAGTGGCTGAGGGTCTGATTGGTGAGAGAGCAGCTGGAGCAGGGGCCGTGGAGGTGGCCAAGATTCTGGTGGCGGACGGTTTGTACAGCTACGACCGGAGTAGAGGCTATCCATTGGAGTTCCCCCTAGATCGTCACATGTTTGAGTTCATCTGAAGCTATGTCCCTCCTGGCATGGAGGAGAGTGACTCACAGATTCCAGGGGCCCGTCACCGGCGTGAGCGGGCTATTTTGATTGGCAGGGACAGCTTGCATGGTGTAGCCTTCTACAGCTACCCGAGCTTCTCGGGGGACTACTGGAGACTGCCCCAATTTCCCTGTGTTGAATGCCTGGGGTTCTTCGGTGTGGCGGAGCAGTCTGGAGTCTAAGTTGGGCCGATAGGCCACGCTAGCTGGGATTTGCACGGTCACCACCGCACAGAGATAGAGGGGATTGCTGGATTAGTGCTGGAGCCCGCTGGTTCGCAATATGCAAGGGAAGGCTATGATGATCACAACATGTTGGATGGAGTCATGCGACAGACTGTAACTAACTGGTACGGTGGTTGGGCGGTGATCCCGTCACACTACTACCGCCAGGGTGCTACTGAGTGGCTGATGGGGATCGTCCACCACTACCGGGTGTTGCTAGATCGAGTTGGGATCTGGTACACGGTGACCGCCACTCTGCATGCGTACCCATGCTACACCGAACTACTGCAGGGCTTGGTAGAGCATTTCAACCGCCGGTGGAATATAGTGACAACAGTCGAGGGAGAGACCACACTGGACTTATGGTCTCGAGTGCCACTGAATGTATGGGTCCGCCACTTCTACAATGTGTCGTTTTGTTTTCACTAGGAGTTTGCCAGGGATTAGACTCCATGAGAGGAGTACACCGAGGTGGAGCTACACTTCCGGACGTACTCCAGATATGTGTATGCACCATAGGAGGGGTGGAATCCCCATGGTCTGCTAGATGTGACACATCTTGCAGTGTACCTGGTATATTGACTGGTGACTTTTGTTGTTCCACATGGGGAGGATGGGCTGCTGACAGCTGAGTTGCTGTGGCCAGCTTACTTGTTGGCTGAGGGGAGACAGTTGGCCTTAGCTCCCGCTGCACTGGCCAACATCTACCAGGGACTCGGAGTTCTGGTGGCACACTCAGCGCCGAGGGAGAGGAGTATACTCCTGCCGACCCACTACCTCAGTGTGTGGGCCAGGTTGCTATTCCCGGGGCTGGTGACGCAAGGGACCGTGGTGAACCCGATGGCACCACTTCTGTTTAGCTTCATCGGCCAGCCTGATGGGGTTGCAGAGGCACAACTGGAGGGGGCTAGGAGAGCCCTTTGCTACCTTCCCACCTGGGGCGAGGAGGGGTTACTGTTTGATAGTGCCATGAGAGACTGCGATCTTTTTCTGGGGATTTCAGGTGGAGGGGTGACTAGCACCGACCCCAGTCAGGGGGCAGCCGATGCAGGGCCACAGACTGAGTGGATACTGAGCACTCGGTCGGCAGTTTTGATGTTGCACCAGTCGGCGATGACTTCCTTGGAGCCGTACTACCCGTATCGATTTGTCAGGAACTTTGGGTACAACCAGGGGATCATGCCGAATAGGGAGTTCCCTCTAACGGGCAGGCAGTACAGTGGCAGGGATAGCCACCTACTCGTAGTAGCCTGGTGGGACTTTTACTATCATCGGGAGCCAGAACGATTCCCGATGCTGGGACAGTGACAGCGGGGGTGATTTGACGTGCACTATGCCAAATGGTGGTTCGAGCATAGTCACCTCTATCGACAGAAGGCCTCCGTGATCAGGAAGGCAGAGGAGAGTCGCTTGCTGAGGGAGGATCTGCCTCCTATTATGCTGGATGAGGGGTATCTGAGGACCCGTGTTGCTCGGATCCGCCGAGAGATCGAGCGAGTTGTAGAGCAGTGGCCTCGGAGTGGCCGGGGTTCGTCTTCTGGGAGCCGAAGCAACGGAGGGGCATTGAAGCCCCTGAGGTAGGCGTCGTGTAACGCCTGGTAATTTTGAAGGCTAAAAAGGAATAAAATATTTCCAGATCTACCATTGGACGGATTTGAAATTTCTATATGTCGAAGCTTTTCGAGTCCTCTTCGCAACGGTGCTAGTCTCGCCTCGATCTGACACCGGGGCTGGGCGTGGCGGCCGATCTTGCTGGAGCACGCAGATCTATCCAGGTCTGTCCCGAGACAGGCTTGCAGGAAGGGGTCACAGATTAAATCCTCGAAAAATACGTCGGAGCAGAATTAGTGGTCGCCGCTCCTGGGGGTCGACAAAGGACCCTCTGCCAACTTCCTGGTGAACCACCACCTCCATAAGACCTTCGGAGACTGACGTCCCTTTGGACGCCCGTGCTGGCTGTCTTGTCAGCCTAAACTTATAGATTCGGAGCTGCAGCCCGCAGCTGCCCGACATGCCGCCAAACGCTGCCCGTCAACCCAGGGTCAACACTCTCGGACCACTATTGTGGTCTGTTACCTCCCTGTGTGGAGTGGGCCATAATTTTCATGCTGTAAATCAATTTACTTATTATACCGGGAGTGACGATTCTTGGCCGGGAAGTCTTCCCCACGCCTCGAGCGTGGAGGTATGTCCCCATCTCCCCCTTTGTTACTTGCTGATTTAGTATATGCTTAAATGCCACGTTAGCATGAGATAGGAGTCCTACCTTGCTGCAAATGCTTTCACCGCTGTGAGAGAGCGTTCCCGTGACCCATCCTGTGACCCGTGTGGAGTTACAGAGGAGTGTAGACCACCCTCGACTTACGTCGGTTACTCAACCGTGCGGATCCACGCGCTTCAATCTCTACGGACGAGTCGTGTGTTGCGTTTCTTTTTGAGGACAACTCTCCTCTTCTGGGGCTCCTTGAAGTCGCGCCGAGGTGTTCCCCATGTACGTGTCTTGCTGGTTGCGTCTGTCCCAGGCGAGTCTAGTCAACATAGCGAGTCCAAGGTTGCATTGTCCGTCCGAGTCACACCCGTCCCGCATCAAATTGGTATCAGAGTCGCGGGTTGAGTCTAGGGTAGTCATTGTATAAAAAAAGAGTTTTTGAGTCTAGGTCATCTTGTCTTAGGTTTGCATTTCATCCCAATACCCGGTATATTAAAAGACGTTATCAGAAAGATGGGTTACGCCTATTGGGATGATAACCCCTTGCGTGAGGTTTACCTCCGCCGCGTACCAGATATTGGTTAGGTCTAGGTTCTCCATTTCGCAGTAGTCATTACATGTCCACCCATAGGGGTACCCAATACTCACCACCACCCCAACCCATGGCGGATCATCAAGCCCGTGCACCCGGAGAGCCCTCAGTGGCAGAGATGGTCATGACCCTCATGGAGCGAATGGATGACCTAGGCACGCGTCTAGAGAGTAGGATGAAGGCCTTAGAGGAACACGGCTTGATGCCTTAACCGCGGTGGCTGTGAGAGTTTACCAGGAATGGGTTGACTCGTACTGGCATCCGAAGACATGTGCGTGGTTTGATGCCTTAGCCGCGGTGGTGAGGGAGGCTTCCCTTGTTGAGCTAGTGTATAGGTGCTAGTGTCCGAAGACATGAGCGCGGTTTGATGCTTTATCCGTAGTGGCTGGGGCTTCTGCTGAGAAATGGCTCATGGAGGATGAGTAAGATCCTGTTTCCTGGCCTGACTCCAGTAGTTTGGTTGAGGGCAGGGTCGAGCGACACTCGATAAAGTCTTGGGGCCTTGCTGCCCCTGTTGGCTATCTTGATCTCGCGCGCCTGATGGCCTTTGTGATGGCAGACCCGGCTTGCGAACTATTGGGAGGACCTGGTTTGCACGAGCCGAGGCCTCACCCGGCTTCTGTTTTCCCTTCCTATCCTCGAGCATTGGAGTTAGAAGTGGAATAGGGGGAAGGTGAGAAGCGCTTGAGGAACTCATGGTAGCCTCGCCCACCAGGACGTCCTCTTGATCGAGAAGGACTCAAAGGAGTCTAGCAGTGTCTTCTCTGGAAATGGGCAGAGATTCTACTTCCTGCCAGGTTCGCCATTGTGCGGCTGAAGTGGCAGGGGCCGACTGACCAACCTGTAGTGTCAAGAAATCAGGGGAGATCGGGGGAGCAGGAGGATGAATGACGTTGGTCGAGAAGGTACTCGGCCCTGTTTCTTGGTTGCCATCTTGCTTCCCGCGTCTCTGCAGTCGCTCGAGAGCTTCCCGATTATTGGTCAGGAACTCGAGTCATTCTGGCGTGTACTGGTAAGGGAGCCCATGTCCATTTTCCTGGGGAGGATCAGGCTACTCTGGTGTATTTCTGGCAGTGCTCAAAGTTTCTTCGACAGCTTGTCGTAGTCGAACAAGTGCCACAGAATTCCCTTCGATGTCAATTTGCTCCCACTGGATCTATTCCTGGATGAGGTACTGGACTTCCTCATAGGACTCGATCGCATGGCAGATTTGTGCATGAAAGGGACAGTACTAGGGATGATTGAAGTCCCACTGAGTGTAGTCTGCTAGCAGGTCATGGGGCAAGATTTACGCACGCTCGATGAGGATGTCGAAGAGTCGTCAGGATCTCTCCCTAGGGAAGGAGAGGGGTCTGTGATCGTGCCAGGGTCGCCACCCTGGGTACCAGATCAAATGTCACGCCCCGAGAGCGGAAGGAACCTGGAGTGCATGACGAGTATATAACGATCTTGTCAATCAGAGCATTAGTGTATTCAATACAAAGACAGAGTGCACAAAAGTAAAGATAACCCAATCCTTTATTCAAATATAACCTCAAAGTGCTTCTATTACAATCCAATGTATACGTCAGCTCCCATTGACATTCTAAACTCCTTAGTAGATCCTTTACACTTTCTACGAAGCAAAAGGATTTGAAAGTGGTGTGAAAGGAGTTAATGGGGACTATTGGGAGGGCTGGGTCCACGGAGGGGTAGCAAGACGGTCTAGGGACCAAGCCCATCCTGAGCCAGCTAAGAAGTGGCTCGGCTATGAGTAGCTTTCCCGTTAGAAACACGGGTAGCTCTGGCTGAGGAGGTTCCAAATGAGGTGGCTCCGCATAAAAATTAGAAGGAGAGGTGGCAATGGAGCACTCACGGGTGGGGAAGGAGGGGCCTCCATGATGGGGAGAGGGCCTTGGGAGGGCACCGTAGATGATACCAGGTCAAGAGTATCGACTTTGACCTCCTTAGGCTCAGGTAGGAGCCCGTCACTAGGAGCACGTGTCCTATCCATCCTATCTGACCAGTTCGAAAATGTTTTCATGAATTAGGCAAAGGTGGGGGTTAGAGTAGGGGCATCGTGAGGGACTCACTCATTGGCTCTCAGCCTGGGTGTGGACCTAGGCTCGGCTATGTGAGGGGTTACTTGCCTCCAACTATGGCCCACTTGGTTGGAGGTGCTCGGGTGGGATAGGTTGGAGGTGTGACCCACGTGGTTGGAGGTGATTTTGTGGGGTCGATTGGAGGTGACTTGGTGGGGCTGGTTGGAGGGGATCGGTTGGGGAACGTAGACCTTCCTAAGCTCTCTCTTCATATCCCACCATGACTCGATGGGCCATTGCCTCCTAACCTGCCTTAAGCCTTCGATGTCCCTCCACTTTTCAACAGCCCGGTCATGAAGCCTCTCCTTGGCAAACTAGAATTGCCCGGCTTCGAACATGGGATAGCAAGTGAAGTATTTGTCCATGGAGGCTTCCCAACGTAGGTAGTCGCTCGGGACCTTGGACCCATAAAAATTTGAGGCTTTGGGCCTATGAAAGTGCATGGGATGATTGCCAAGCCCATGGGTGCTATGCAACTAATTGTATGACTTGGGTGACTTGGAGCCCATTGAACACTTGGGGACTAGACAATGGACATGCTGACACAACGAGACATGACATGCAAAGTCGGAATGCAGACTCGACTACTAACCTAGACTTAACCCAATTTTCAGTACGCGACAGAGGCTATAATCCGAAGGTCCGACTCGACGAGAGGGACTACCTTCCGGATAGGCGTAACCTAACCTTCCAGTAACGTCTTTTGATATACTAGTTGTTGGGATGCAAGCCAAAATACTTTTTTTTCTTTTTGTTTGAAAACAATGATGATCCTAGACCTAAGACATATTTTTTCCTTTTTTGATGCAAAGACTACCCTAGACTTAACCTTTCGCTACTCGATGGCTTATAAAGCCTTACAATTGCGTACATACTTTCCCAAGGATATAAACACAAACTAAAAAGACATAAATATAAAATAAACTATACATGCTCGGCGTCGATTCCCATCAGCTTCCAGACGTGCTCAGACAGGGCAGCCAACGTATTCGGAGGGGGGCACTGTGCGCAGCCTGATCAGAGGGACTGACACCGATCTTGTGTTCCCAGACTGGTGACCGGCAGGGGGCATCGCAGCAGCCGGCAGAGTGCAGGTGGTGGCTGGCTGGGGGCACCATGGTGGCATTATTGCTACTGCCTTGATGGCTGGCGAGATGGGCTCGGGCTGCAGAGAACGTCATCGGCGTGCTCGCAGGTCGGTGAAGACGACGTGGAGGTGCTGGACGCGATGGAGGCCAGGTGCGCCGCGGAGGGACTGCTGGCATGAAGGCGTTGGTGACTGTGGTAGAAGGGTCCCGCGACGAAGATGGCAACCGATGTGTGATTCACAGGTGGTGCAGTCACTGTCGGAGGGAAGATTAGAGTCCGCATGGCACTGTCGAAGTGCTTGGTGGTGATCTCATGTGCATGGCCACAGAGATGGTGATGGCAAGTGTTGTCGGTGATGGCATCTGGCTTTGCATGGCGGTGCTGTGGACGTGGGCAGTGGATGCCACCGGCATGCTTACATGTAGGGGAGCTAGGGCGGCATCGTGACTGGTAGGGTTGGGGCGGAGGCGGGCTCGCGACAGACAAGGGGGTGAGGAACTGGCTTCTCTAGCGGGTTGCATGCATTCTTAGACGCAGACGATGGCTTGTGGGTGCTCGGAGTCGCTGGGAATGTCGCCAACATGGTCGCATGCAGTGGAGATGGGCAGGCATCGCTGTGGTTGGCAGGGCGATGTCAGCGGCAGTCTTGTGGTAGTCAGAAGGTGAGGGACTAGTTTCTCCGACAAGGTAGGAGCATGACGAGGAGTAGGCCACGTGGGAGGGCTGTAGGTGAAGGGTGCATGACGAGGAGCATAGGTGGGGTGGGAACGAGGAGAGGGGTAGTAGCCTGTGCTTGGGACTTTCGAGTGATTTGCATAGGAAGAAGATGAAGAGGAGGTGGGGTTGGTGTTCGGTGGTGCTGGCCATTGCAGAAGAAGTTAGAGGGAGAGGGGGGGAGAGGAGAGACTGTAGTTGCAGGGACAAGAGGGGGGATGAGAGCCAGAGGAAGGGGGGTCAGGTAGCTGGCAAAGCTGTGGACGTGAGGGAGGGGAAATGGAGAAGAAAGGGAAGGGGGAGAGGGACAGAAGGCCAGCGGCCAGGGAGGGGCTAGCTGGGAGGAGAGGGAGAGGGAGGGGGCGTCACACCCCCTAGGAGGGAGGCGATGGGGGAGGTCCCAACCCCCTGTTTGTCACTCTCACAATCTGCCTATGTGCAGACTAGCATGATAGTCTGTGGTAGGAGATTTTTCCCACCACCTTAACGTGATCATAATCCTACAAAAAAGCTATGTGTGTCACCATATCCCTCCCCTCTACCCACCATAAAAATCTCAGGTCATAATTCCTTCATTTGATCCACAGTCAAAGCTCATAATCAGGCTGGTTCCAATCTGTCCTGTGGATTCTGAGTTTTGGGGCAGAACCTTCACCTAGATTGCAGAGCCTGTCATTTCCAGTCATACCGTTGGATGCTTCTGAAATTGTACTATGTCGAATCTCTTCGAGTGCTCTTCGGAACGGCGCTAACCTCGTCCCGATCCGACATCGTGGCTCGACGTACCGGCCATTCTCGTCAGGGTGCGCAGATCCAACCTGAAGTAGGGCTACGGGATAGCCTTGGGAATTAATTCCCAAGACATCGCCCGCCTCCACTCCGGTGACCGCAGCTCCCGGGGATCGACCCGGGACATTTCAGGAGCATCCCCATCTATCGCTGCAGCCATGAACCACCACAGACGTCATCGTACCAGCAACGGGTCTTACGTGTTGTCCTGTGGGCCTGAGTGAATGGTGTTGAACCGGCCGACCGCGTCCTCCCGAGTGCCACCGACTGCTGCCTGCCAACCCGAGATTGGTGCTCCCGGACCCCATATGTTGCCTATTACCTCCCTGCGTGGAGTGGGCTTTAGGATTAATTCTGTAACTTAATAATTATTGCTATACCTGGAGTTACGGATCTCGGCCAGGAAGTCTTCCCCACGTCCCGAGCGTGGAGGTACACTCGCCTCCCACCCTTTTGTCATTTGCTTAGCTAGTATACATGCTAGATGTCGCTGCTTGTGCATTAGTTTATTTTCCTAGCTAGCTCATACTTAATCACCATCGTGAGTTGTGAGTGCGAGACCTGTCCCGCGACTCGATCCGAGTGCGAGAGTGAGCCGACCACCCCAGACTCAAAGCCGGTTACTCAACCGTGCCGATCGACACGTTTCCCACGTCGAGGATGACTGTGAGCGAGTACTTCTATTTGAGGCACGATCACCTCTTCAGGAACTTGGTTAGGTGTCGAGTCTTGCATGTCATTACTGGTTGCATCATCCAAAGAGTTGCGTCATCACCCCGAGTCCCAATTTTGAGTCGAGTCTCATTGTCGTCTCGCATCAGACAGTTTCCCAATGCTGAGTGCCTGGGGTTCTTTGGTGGGGCAGAGAGGTCAGGGGTCAGAGTTGGGCCGCTGGGGCCCACTTCTTGGGATTTGCACGGCCACCACCGTACTGAGAGAGAGGGGACCGCCGGACTAGTGCTAGAGCCCGCACGGAAACCGACTCCGAAGGTAAACGAGCACAAGGATCGCTCCTCGTACAACACCGACTCATGGTGACGTAAGCCGAAAATGTCACATCCCGGGACCCCTCACGGCGTCCCACACCTGGTCCCCACCTGATGCCCAACACCAGTCAGACCACAAGATAGCACGTGGATCGATGTCCGCTCACCCGAGACTCGAATCGACACGAAAAACTACCAGTTAGGTCTCAGATGATGAACGGTCCATCAAATGCCACTCACGGATGCATGTCTGACTCACAGTCATGCGGGGAAGAAGGGATGGTCCCACTCGATCGTTCACCACTCCCGACGGGTCACAGATCATAACGCACCTACCCAGGTGCGTTATAGTGCATAACGGACCGACAACGGTGCGTTATGCCCCAAATCGCAGGAAACAGTATAACGCACTCCTCGAGGGGCGTTATGCACATAACGGACCACCTCTGGTGCGTTATGTCTCATGGTGAAACAGATCATAACGCGCTCCTCAAGGTGCGTTATGGCTCCCTTAATGGACCCTCTCAGGCGCGTTAAGCAGTGGGTGAGGGCGTTAACCATAACGCACCTCCCCTGGGGTGCCATGGTGTACATAACGGTCCTCCTGAGGGCCGTTATATCACCAGGGCCCAACGGTCACAAAGCAACGGTCAAATCCAACGATGACAAAGCATGACGCGCCTGTACAGGGGCATCACGCAGGGCATGGCGGTCTATCGCGAGACCGCTATGCCCACGCAAACTGAACACAAATCCGACGAAGCATAACGCACCCCACCGGGTGCGCCATGCTCATAACGATCACTAGAAGGACCGCTATGACGGTCCGACGGTGAAAACGGTGAACTCAACCAAAAATCACGACCATGTCCCCGTACCTCCACCGGAGAGGGGGAAATCAAGGGGGAAACTCTCCGAAGGTCCTAGGCATGCATCTACGGCCTCGGATCGGCCAAAAACGCGACAAAACACTAGATCAGGCCATCACTCCCCAAATCATGAAATTACCCTAACCCGCACAAAAACATCCCTCTCGACCTCACGATGGCGTATAAACCACAGAAACGAAATGCACGGAGCTAGGGAGCGTCACCCTACCTCAATGGAGCGAAGGCTCCGCCGATTCGACGTCGAAATCGCGATTGAAGCTTTTAGAAACCCTATTCTTCCACGAAACCCCACGCTTTTCACGCCGCCACGACTGCCTCACCGTCGTCGTCGTCGCCACGCCATCGCCCGCACCGTCTGCAGTCGGAGGGAGCTCACCGGATGATCAAATGAGAGAGAGAGAGAGGGAGAGGGGCGGTGCTCACGGTGGAGAGAGGAAGAAGAAGAAGGAAATGAGAAGACAGAAATTAAATAAATAACTAAACTGCTACAAGGTCCAGTACATCTCATGTCCAAATAAAAGTACAGTCAACTGAAAGAAAGGTACAAGTACAAAGGAAAAGTACAAGTACACGGGGCATGCCCCAGCTCTAGCAACTGGCACTAACCTCGGCTACACGAACCACGCTGAACACCAGCCACGCCTCCTGAAGACCCGACCTCACCTGAAACACGATGAAAATAGGCAGGGGATGAGCCTCATTTCATAGGCTCAGTAGGGATCCCTCGAACCCCTACCTCGCACGAAAAACCAAGCAGAAAGTAAACAACAGGAAGGTACACTACCTAGCAAGAGTACGGTAGAACCAACAAGCGAGAATAAATAAACGGAAAGACCATCTATTCTAACAGTACCGTACTACTGAATCTCGGTCCGTCAAAACTCGAGTCCACACCTGCCGGTAGATAGGAGCACCACCGACTAGAAGAATGACCGGATGTGTCACCTGACGTCTTACACCACGTCACAAGTGTCTAGGTACAACGCCCCAGGTGGAGACAAGACACACTCAAGAACTAAAGTACCACGAACAAGGACTAATTAAGGTCGCTCTCGTCAACGTGGGTCCGAACCCTCAGCCCCGTGTGCACACTCAGACCATACGCCCTAGGCCTGTCCTCTAGCTAGTATTTCTCCCTAAGCCCAGACTAGGCTGTACGTGGGAGCCCTACGATAACCAGCCTACTCACCACCTCTCTCGGGTCAGCCGCCCCACCACTCCCGGGTGGGTTAGCACGCACGTGTCGTAAGAAGGCTACGACTAGTGGACGTGTCACCAGAAGGAAGAACTAACTCACGGAAACTATTGTCGAAGAAACGGGACGGCACACACTCAGTGTAGCACAGAGCCTGACGGTCCAACCTTGGGCTGTCACAGGCTCTGGCGCACCCACCCTGGGCCGTCACAGCGGTCTGACGGCCCAACTCAGGTGCGTCAAACACTCGGTGCTAAACCGACTGTGACGCGCCAATCCTGGTGCGTTACAGTCTCTGACGGACCACCTATGGTGCGTCAGAAGACAGAATGAAATAGGCTGTGACGCACACCACTCGGGGCGTCACAGTCTCTAACGGTCTTACTGTGGACGCACTTTATCTTTCTTTTTATTTATTTATTTTTTGCGTTGTTGTGTTGGGAATAGAGTTTTCCCGGGTTTATTAAGTGCGTGGGCGTGCCAGTCACCGAAGTGACAATTTATTCGGGTTCCGCAGAGCCCACGGTGCGCTCGATCTGACTTCGTCAAACGATTGTGTAGTTCGTGTCTGGACCCAATCCCGCCATGCCATAAAGGTCATGACGTCATTTACATCCCCCATACGAAGCTAGACCATGCTGGACGTCCCCGAGGCGAGGAGATGGGCCCCGAGTATAGGATCGGATGGTGATGACCCCATCAAAGATATTTCTTGAAAAAGTCATTACCCTCACTGCAAACATGGTGACGGCTGAAGAGGAGGAGGTGTTGCTGAACATCTTGTCTGAAGGAGCTTCAGGGGAGACGACAGAAGCCATCCCTAGCATGGTGACAGCAGATCCGTCAGTGCTGATGCTGCTCCAAAGGTACCAGTAGGAGATAGAACTCTTAGAAAAGTAGCTGATGGAGAGGACATAGCAAGCTCCGACCTCTAAACAGTCAGAGATGCAAGCCGAATCTTCACGGGGAGGCGCCAACCCAAGCAACTTCCCACCGCTGTATACCTTGCCCCAGTCGGCAGAGCCCAGCATGGTAGCCACCCAGCAGCGTCTACCCCAGATGTTAATGCCACCAATTCTGTCACAAGTGCACCAGCCACCTCCATGGGTGCGGCCTCCTCCGCAGGTGACTACTCTAGTCACTCCTTACCAGCAACCGGCGCACTTCTACTTGGAATCGGCTGATCCAACTGATGTCAACAAGATGATGGTGGAAAGGATGATCGAGCTGAAGCTTGCTGAGTGCAGTGAAGGCGACTATGTTGCATTCGATGCCTACTGGGTGCCATACCCTCCACACCATGCAGCCAAGCAGCTCCCTCCTGGGATTAGCAAGCCACCCAAGTTCGACAAGCTCAACAGGAGGGGTTCCCCGAAGGAACATGTCACATACTATATGACCGTCATAGGCAACCTAGCCACAGACACGTCATACTTGTTTCACTTTTTTGGGTCCTCGTTAACGGGACTCGCATTTGAATGGTACTCCAACCTTCCGACTGGGTCGATCAGCGACTGGTCGGATATGTAGAAGAAGTTCAGAGAGAGATTCCATGTCATCGAGAGGGAGGTCATGGTGGCTGAGCTCTACTCAACGAGGTAGAGGGCAGATGAAACAGCCCTCGAATATATTAAGAGGTGGATGAACCTCAGGATGAGATGCAAACGGCCCTCGCACCAGGAGGACGGTGTACAGATTTGTTAATAGAACCTCACGAGGGAGGTGCTAGAAAAGATGATTGGTATAGAAATCTGATCATTTGACCACTTGAATAATATTGTGGCCGAGGTAGAAGCTTTCCTGGCTGGGCCTGCCCCTACATCAACAAGCAACAAGCACAAGTCGCAAGTCGAATGGGCCGATATCGGCGGCCAACTCTCCGGGCGCACACCCAAACCCGGGGGTAACTCGACGATGCCGAGTCGAGGTCGTGAGGGTTGGGCCCTTGCTGGTAGAGGGCCAGCAAGGCCAAAGGATTTCCCAAGGGTAGATCTCTCTCTTTCTCTCCCAATCTCACTCAGTTTCAGTCAAAACGACATCAGACCGGCTCATGGGAGGTACCATTGGGACGGACTTGACGCGTAGGTCACGGTGGTGCCGTTCTTTCTTCGGTTCAAGGAGTGTGGAGACGAGATGGGCCGAGAGTAGCCGTGACATCCCGTGGTCTGATTTGCACCATTTTGCGGACTTTGTCATGATCTAGGTAGGGGAATGAGCTCCTCGTCTCGCCAGGAGCATTTTGACGCCTCATGCGCCGCCGATGGTGGACGTTTTCACCATTGTTTGTGTAAAACCCTATTTGGGGGATTTTAGGCCTAATTTTGGGGTTTTTCTTCTCCTCACTAGGTTTTGGTCCAGATGGCCACTGATCGAGGTGCGGGAGGCACTGTTGGGAAGGTCGTGTCGTGAGGATCGCATGGATGTCCTCTTCCCTCGATCCACGGAGCGTGGAGGCACGTGAAGCCAGAAGGTCACTGTGGCCCTCGTCGTCCGTTCGGTAATGGATCGGCTTCCTCGTCATGTCAGAGGTAGGGGATGGATTCTCTTCCTCGCTAGGAACCCATTGGTACCACATGCGCCGTGGTCCGATGCCAATTGCATCATTTTCTGTGCATTGTTCCATGTTAGCATAATTTAGTCATTAAATTATGAAATTGCGTCCATGGGCATTGTCTTTATATTTTTGTTGATGTAAATGGATGTATGGATGCATGCTTGAGCAGGTTAGTTTATTTTCGCGTGTCCCCTATCGATTTCGGTCAACCGGGAGGGGGTTCACTACTCGTAACCCAGTCGACATAACGCACTTGGACCAGTGCGTTATAGTCCATTAACGCACCTAAAGTGGTGCATTATGTGCCCTTTGACGGACTCCTCTAGGTCTGTCATTTGACCATTGACCGATCATTTGACTGTTGACCCTGTAAGGCGGTTAGCATAGCGGTGTAGGGTAGATCTGTTATAGTCATGTAATGTCCCAGATCTGGTGCATTATATTATGCATTAAAACTGTGATTTTTCTGTTGATTCTTGGCGTTTGGGTGACTTTAACGGGCTTAGACACGTGCGTTATATCACCATAATGCACCAGCCTTGGTGCGTTATGTTTCTGTGGTTTCTAATTTCAGTTTGGGTGAGTATAACGGGCCATGGGAGGTGCGTTATACTCAGCATAACGCCCCATGCTTGGCGCGTTATGCCCCGCATTTCTGGTTACATTGCATTGTCCGGTTAAGTATAACGGGTCACGGGAGGCGCGTTATACTGAACATAATGCCCCATGCTTGGCGCGTTATGATCTGTGTTCTTGGTTTCTCGCCATTGTTCAGTTGAGTATAACGCACAGGGGTAGTGCACAAGCCCTGAACGTGCATGGACTTCACCCTTAGCCTGTACGGACCCTGCATGGACTTTGTCCACTAGCCCGAACATATGCACGGACCTTGCATGGGCCCAGCTTGAACATTTGCATGGACTTTGTCCCACATGCATGGACTCAGCCCAGATCTGCACTGACTTCATCAAACATGCACGGACTTCATTTGCACTTGCATAGACTTTGTTCAGAACCTGCATGGACTCAGCCCTGTGCATATGCCTAGACTCTGCCCCTTCGCCCCAAAGCCTGCATCCGTGCATATGCACAGACTCCAACCCGCAACTTGAACATCTGCACGGACTTAATCCGTTAACCCCGTGCATTCGTATGGACCCTGGCCAAAACATGCACGGACTTCATTCTTCAACCCCGTGCATATGCACGGACTTCGTTCTTCAATCCCATGCACAACCTGCACGGACTTCGTTCCTCAACCCTGTGCATATGCATGGACTTCGTTCTTCAACCCCATGCATATGCATGGACTTCGTTCCTCAACCCCGTGCACCAGCATGGACTTCGTTCCTCAACCCCGTGCAAATGCACAGACTTCGTTCCTCAACCCCGTGCATATGCACAGACTATGTTCCTCAACCCTGTGCATATGCACGGACTTCGTTCTTCAACCCTGTGCATATGCACGGACTTTGTTCCTCAACCCCGTGCATATGCATGGACTTCGTTGTTCAACCCCGTGCATATGCAAGGACTTCATTCCTCAACCCCGTGCACAACCTGCACGGACTTCATCCTTCAACCCCGTGCATATGCACTGACTTTGCTTGAGCACTTGCGTGGGCCTTGATCGAAATATGCATGGACTTCATCCGGCCCAGTTGAAACCTGCACGGGGTTTGTCCTTCACCAGTACATTCCCCAGACCCTCACCAGTGCACCCTCTTCAACCCTTTGCTGACACAGGCCTTGAAGATCTTCCCCGGCTTGCCTGTCCTTGGTCCATCACCGGTACACCCTTCCAGCCCTCACCGGTGCACCGTTTTATGCCCTCGCCGGCATGCCTAATCCCCTGCCCTCTCCGGCGCACTTCACCTGTTCCTTTACCGGTACACTAGTTTTGCCCTCACCAGTGCACCTTTTAGTGCCTTCGCCGGCACGCCCAGCCCCCAGCCTTCTGCAGTACACTCTCCACTCCTTCATCGGCACACTCGCTAGTGCCCAGCCTGGCACCATGCTCCACCCAGCTCCCACCCAGCACACCCTGCTCTCTAGGCTTCGTCAGTACGCCCGTCATGTCTTCCCTGATGCACCCTTGTGGCGCCTTCGCCGGCACACTGGCTCTAACTCACCCAGTGCACCTTTTAAACCCCTTTCCAGCTATAGAATGCCAGAAGGTATAACGGACCAAGCTGGGACCGTTACTTTACATAACGGATTAGGTCAGGGTCATTATATGGAACATAACGCACCTCCCTCCATTTGTTAAACTCACCCGAACACCTAAGTGAACACAAGCACACAGACGTACAAACATGCAGACCATAACGCACCTCTACTGGGGTGTTATGTTCAGCATAACGCACCTACCCTCGTGCATTATACTCAACTGAACAATAGTGAGAAACCAAGAACACAGATCATAACACGCCAAGCATGGGGCGTTATGTTCAGCATAACACGCCTCCCGTGGCCTGTTATGCTTAACCAACCAATGCAATGTAACCAGAAACGTAGGGCATAATGCACTAAGCATGGGGCGTTATGCTAAGTATCACGCGCCTCCTATGGCCCGTTATACCCACTCAATCTTCAATTTGAAATCACAGAAACATAATGCACCAAGGCTGGTGCGTTATGAGGATATAATGCCTCGGTCTAAGCCCGTTAAAGTCACCCAAATGCCAAGAATTAACAGAAAATCCACAATTTTAATGCATAATATAATGCACCAGATCTGGGGCATTATATGACTATAACGGATCTACCCTACACCGCTATGTTAATTGTCTTACTGGGTCAACGGTCAAACGACTGATCAATGGTCAAATGACGGACCTTTAGGAGTCCGTCAAAGGGCACATAACGCACCACTTTAGGCGTGTTAAAAGACTATAACGCACCGGTCCTGGCGCGTTATGTCGACTGGGTGTGGACGTGTAAAATCGCACGCCCATATGTCTCTACCTGTCCAACATCAACAATAACCTCAACCGAAGAGACCCTGGAGAACACATCCCGTCCGGACTCTTCGAACAAACAAGATGCTACCGTGAAGCCGTCCCCGGAAGCATGACAGTGAAGAGAAGCCAACCCTTGGAGAAGCTCACCACTCGTGGGCCCCCCGAAAAGAATCAAACGGATCGTCAATCGAGTCCAAAACGGGCCCAAAATACACCCTTTATCACGCTCGTTGCCCCTTCAGCGGCACGCTCCTATCACTCCTTCAACAGCACACCATGTGCCCTTCAACGGTGCGACATCAGTGCCCTTCAACGGCACACATGCAATGCCCTTCAGCGGCACACCTCCAACTGCCCTTCAGCGGCACGCCCTCAAAGTGCCTTCAGCGGCACACCCTCAAAAGCCTTCAACGGCACAATGCAACAGCCTTCAACGGCACACCATCAGAAGCCTTCAATGGCACACCCCATGTGCCCTTCAGCGGCACACCTTCAAGGTGTCTTCAACGGCACACTCTATGTGCCCCTCAGCGGCACACCCAATGTGCCCTTCAACGGCACGCCCTCAACAAGTGCCCTCAACGGCACACCACTTCATGTGCCCCTTCAACGGCACACGTTGAGCCCTGCAACGACATCTTCAACGACACACTGTGGAGGCCTCTTCAGCGGCACAGCACAAAGCCACTCCAACGGCACGGTCTTATCCTCCAGCGGCACGGCCTCCCCATGCCCATCCAACACAGAAGATCTCATGCCACCCTACAGGGATTCTTGGCGCGCAGTGGGCACAACTGAGCTGTCACCCCAAGGAGGAGCCACGCCGGCTATCACCCTACGGGAGGTCAAATCCCATTTAATGGGGTGTTTCCCGCCTTCATCGTGCCGTATTCGAAAGTTCCATGTGCCGCTGGGGTATAAAACCCCTGTTCTCTCCACCGGCGTGAAAAAGAGGGGGAAGACACACAACAACTGCTACACACAGAGAGCCCTCCCGAAGAAGACACAGGTGACCAGCTCCAGGAAGAGAAGAAGAAGAAGAAGAAGGAGAGCTCCCGGCCCTCCCCCCTTCCATGACCACTCTCGAAAATAGAGTAAGAGAGAGAGAGAAAGAGAGAGAGAGAGAGAGAAAGAGAGAGAGAGAGAGATGTAGTGGATGGGGTGGGGAAGAGCAAGGTGCCATTGCCCTTGCCCAACTCCGGCCCCGTTCTTCCCTCCTTCCTCGCCCCATTCTCCTCCCTTCCTCCTCTGCTGTAACCCCCACTCCATGTTCGCATGAATAAAACTTTGGCCCCTTTTGCTACTTTCGTCGTCTCGATGTGTTTACACTTGTGTCCGTGGACTCCTCCCTCCTCTCTGGTAATGTTTCTTCTTGTCTCCCCACCGGTGCTCTTGTCGTCTACGGTGAGGGCTTCCCCTCTTTCACCCTGCCGTGCCTCTCCAGCCTCTTCAAATGCCCAGTCATCATCTCCATTCCCCCACTGAATCATCCTCTCCGGCTGGTTCAAGAACCAGAAACCCTTCTCATGGCTGGCCCTTTCATTTGTCTCAGTCCACTCCGTCTGGCCAGTGTCTGGCCTCCATGCCCCTAGCTTTTCCTTCAGCGGTGCACCTTGGTTGTATCTTCTCCGGCGCACCTCGGCCCATATTCACCGGCACAACTTTTAACCGACACACCTCCAACTCACCAACACCTTCATTGGCGAACTCCTTACCCGGCACACTCATGCCATTCTCTTCCTCGGCACACTTCATGGCCCTTCAGTTCCTTCGCCGGCACGACCCTTGGCCGGCATGCCTTCCACACCCTGCATCCCTTCACCGGTACAGGCCTTCGTCGGTACACCTTAGCAACCCTTCAGTTCTTCCGTCGGTACGGCCCTTGGCCGGCACACCTTCCATGCATCAAAACCCTTCACCGGTACAGCCCTTCGCTGGTGCAGCCTGATTCCCCGCAGCCAGCCTTGACCGGTATACCCTTTAGGTCCCTTGGCCGGCACACCTGGCCTTGCTCCCTCACCCCAATGGTCATGGCTAACCTTGCAGTCTCCCCCCCTCCGTTGCTCCCTTCGAGTTTCCCGAGGTCTGCCCAAGGTGTCACCGTCTTCGGACGCCCACCTCTACTTGTTGGGTTCCGCCACTCCATGTGGGCGCATTCCCCGCTTCTCCCTTACGTCCGGGTCAAGGGGAGATGCTACCGAATTTTTGTCATAAATAATAATATGAAAAGGACAGAAAGGAGTAACAAAAATGAGATAACGATTAATAAGCATCCCTAATTAAAACAAATGAATCATGGGCGTCATAAAGATACTTGGACTGGGCGACGACTGAGTACCTCGAACAATTACAACCGTAGGGGGAAGAGCTAATTTGTACAAAGCCATATCAAATTAAGAGACAGAAGAAAAGAAAGGCCTTAAAATTGTCGAGAGGAGTGGCCCCCACACGCCTCTCACCAGCACCTTCAACCCCTTTACTTTCCCTTCACCGGCACAGTTGTCAATCCCTTCAGCGATACACTAGCCTTCTTCCTCCCATACACCTCCACGTTGAAGCTGCTCGCCGGTACACCCTCCCTTGGATCTCCTTCAGCGGCACACACACATAGGCAAACATGATGAGGGCATCTCACAATGATCTCTTTTGCTCGGATCGCCTGCATCACTTTGAGGAGGTCCGACTACATGATCACATGTTATTTTTCTTTTTTTTTTACTAAGTCTTATTTAGGTATTTTTTTTGAGTCATGTCGTCATTTCCCTTGTTTGTATTAATTGGGCTTTTGTATCCTAGTTTGGGCCCATGTTGGTTGTTGGATAGTATTTCCCTTGTTTTGTATTAATTGGGCCTTTGTACCCTAGTTGGGCCCATGTTGGGTGTTCCATGACCTTGGACAACATCCACCTAGGGATTGAGGAAGTGCCCCATTCCATGACGTCCACCTTCTTAGACCCCTTCGACCCTCACGAGTGGCAACTGAAGGGCCATCCCACCACCGCACACTTGGGAGTTATCCTCCAGGTAGGAATGCACCTATCTTGGCCAATCACATCATTTGACATGGGTCACAAGTCTGATCATCTCATACATTTCACACACACTTTAGGCCCAATGCATGACTGGCTCACAGTTGGATGCGCTGGTCCTCCCCCATTCATCATTGGTCTTACGCTTGAAAGGAGTATACATAGATGTCCAGGTCCCCCGACATTTGTCACACCCATGCATAATAGGTTAACCTATGGATGCCACGGCACTCCTAAGTCTTTCAAAGTCTTCATGGCATCAAAGTATGACTGGTCTACATTTGGCTGCCCTGGTCCACCTTTGCGCATCATACTTTTCACACCCACACCGCATCGTAGTGCATGGCATATGCATTCACGCAAGCATCTAGCAATGAGCGGTGAGGATCACAAAGAGCGGGCAACAGCTCATAAGCACCACTTGGGATTGCAAGTAGGCAACTTGGTGATAGTGACATTGGAGTGGCTCTACCCTAGGGTCACCTCCAAATCGTGGGCACGAGGACTTGGACCTTCCTGAGTTTTGAGTGGCTTTGGCAACCCGACTTACGGGTTGGACTTACCGATAGACTTTTGGATTCACCCCACTTCCCACGTGGTGGACCCAACACCCTATGCGGGCACCGCTGTGGAACCTATCGAGAGTTACGAGCCTATACCTACCATTGTGAGAGACACCCTCGGAGTACCACCATAAATCAGCTTGAGAGCCCGACGAGAGCACACGGAGGCAATACTCGGCAAGCAAGGTATCATCGCCGGCACGAGGGTGTGTCCAAGCCATCTTGAGAGGCTGAAGAGTCGTCCACCCGGCTATGGATACGGGGTTGAGTTTGGAGATCGTGGCTCGCCCGGATCTGCAATTGGTATACCACTTCCCCAGTGGACCCATACTCGACGGGGTCGAGTTCTCCCCATCCCAGGGGTATGATGGGGGCATCCCTTGCCCCTGCACATTTTTTTTGAGACTCGGATTGTTCGTCAGCATGTGGCATTGTGTTCGTCATGTGTTTCTGAGTCTAGTCATGTAATTTTATTTTTTATTTGAGTCATAAACTATGTAATTTTCCCTTTATTTGAGTCCGGTACCTAGGTTAGTGAGTCATTTACCCAAGTTAGTTGTCATATGGTTGGTTTGATAGGTTATTTGGGCCAATTCAATGGGTTAGGCCCAAGGGCACCCCTCCTTGGACTATGTGGTCAATCTGTCAATTTTTCCAGGAGCATTGGAGGTAAATTGGGCAAGGAAGATGATTCTGTCTTCTTATGATTGCTCTACATGGCAGAATATCATGTGGTCCATACAAGATTCACCTAGGAGGCGTGTGGAGGGAACACTCCCGCCAAAACCTTTTTCTAGAAAAGTACTTAACTGAAGTATCACTGAAGTCCACGTGGCAGATTCCTCTGGATGCATCTATCTTGGATCACGTGCCCCCAATCTGTTATCCTCCACGCACTCATATTTCAGGCATAACTAATAATTCACGCGAAGGGAAGGCTGATGTCTGTTCTCTGTATTGTAGGTGCTCGAGCATATGTCACATTGAGGAGAATGCCTGAGCCTGTCAAAGTAAGCACACATATGCTTAGACCCAGTGATAGAATTGCACAGACCTTGATAGCATATGAATAGGTATGCTCAAACTTTGAATACCATAAGATAAATGTACACAAGCCACCTAACAAGACATGCACAGACAATGGGTATGCACAAGAGGATATATGCACTGACTTGGCATCCCACAAGTATGAAGTGTGCACGGACCCTGTATTACTCAAGAGAGATGTGTACAGACCTTGTGTTGCATGAATGAGATCTAGTGTATGGACCTTAATAGCTTATGAGCAAACATGCATGGACTCTAAATGTCCACAAGGCAAGTATGCATAGACTCACTATATGCATAATGTAAAACATGCACTAACATTCATATGCTTGCTAACAAACGTGCGCTGTCCGATCATAGTTTGCACCAACCATGTTTTGAACAGGGCAAAACTTGCACAGACTTCATATACACACTGGAAAAGATTGCACTGACCTTGTGTGCAGTCTGACCTTATATGGTATGAAGCAAAAACGTGCACTGACCTTATATGCCATGAAACAAAAAGTGCACTGACTTTATATGAAGTGAAAAGAGCATGTGCATGGACCTTGTATGAATGCGCTTGGTCCTATTCATGCATGTGCACAGGCTCTAGATGGCATGTGCATGGACCTACATGCTGTTCAACAGAATGTGCACTGACCCTAGCCAACACTAGGTGGAAACTTGCATATACCGTGTGACTTTGAACAGTGACTAGCATGAACCTCAACTAAGCCTATAGCCAATATGCACTGACTTAGCTATAGTATGTGCACTGACCTCGGTGTGCAAAATGCCATAAACCTAGTGTGCACAGACCTTGCATGTGCAATGAACAGGAATTTGCACTGACCTAAATGGCGACGGATGATTTGCACCGACCTAAATGGCAACAAATGATGTGTGCATGGACCTTGCTAGTACTAGGTGCACGGACCTTATCGTGCACAAGGCAACACTTGCGCCGACTTCAATATAGACAAGGCCAAGACCAGGTTGGGCCCAAGTACTCTATAGTTGATTTAGCCCATGAGAAGATGAAGCCCGACAAGGAGTTCTCGACCTTTGCCGACCGTTGGTGTCGCCTGGCCGCGCAAGTCCCGGGGCATATTCCAGAGGGAGAACAGATCAAAATGCTCATTTCTAATGCAACGCCCGAGTATCAGTTTGTCTTAGCCCTCAACGATATCACGTCCTGGCAACAGCTTTATAGCCGAGCCTGCTTCATCCACGAACAACTTCTAAGTTCCCTTGACCCTGAGTCTCCTTAACCCTCTACACCCACAGATGCCTCCCATCCATCATCCCCCATGAGTCAGCCCTCCACCACACATCCTTCCATGAGTCGGCCTTCCGCTCCCACATACCCATATACCTTCCCGTATCAACCCTCCACAAGTCCACCTACCGCCTTCCACAGTCAACCCTCTACTTCTTCATACCCGCATGAACTTCCATCTTTGCTCAAGGGAATTTCACACCCCGAGCCGGTAGATGCCGTCCATTATATGCCCGCTCCACCCGTGCCTCCACCAAATCCATCCACTAGCCCTACGCCCTTACCTACGCAATCGCCATTGCCTACGCCACCCCCACAACCATCTCCATTACCTTCCCATACCCCTCGGCACCCACCTTGCCTGAAGCAGACTCCTCGTTCTCTATTGCTGGAATTATTTATCGATATTTTCAGGACTTTGATGGCTACTCACATGTTGCAATTCCCTCCGGTTGTGCATTGCCGACCAGTAGCCGGGGATGTGTTTCAATACTGTGAATTTCATCGCCAACAGGGACATTTGATTGAGGATTGCCCCGAGTTTCAGGAGTATGTTTATGGCCTGGAAGATGATAAGAGGATTAATTGGGCTGCCATGTATGAAGCCATCTTAAATGTCCGCAGCAAGCAGCAACAGCAGTCGCCGCCCAGACAGCGGTCTCCACTACAAGACCAGGGGCACCCCTATGATTCTTTATCTGGCATTGCACCGGCTCCGTCACCTACTCCATCACATGTTCCCTCCCCTATGCTTTTGCCTACCCCTTTACCTCCTTCCTCACCCTCTTCATCCCCACCTACCCTCTCACCTTCACTATCTCCTACTCAACCTCCACAACCTCCACCAACCCAAGCTCCTGCTCAGGCCAATACCTCCACTACCTCCGCTTCCTCCATTGCCACCACTGCTTCCACTCCCAACGCCACCCGACGCGTGGTATCGATACGTCGACGTTGGGTCCCACAGCCTTCCATTCCCCCTTTACCTCCTTCCTCACCCTCTCCATCTCCACCTCCACTACTTTCATTACCCACATCACCATCTCCACTACCCCTACCGCCATCACCACCTTTAAAAGTAAGTTTCTCAAATTCCATGAGAAATAACAAGTTGTTGTATTTCTCTCAGGTACCTTATTACAATTTTAATGGCACATCGCGTAGATTGGGACGGCATGCAGCAGACAATGGCTGGCCTTACCCAGGCACTACAAACTATGGCTCAGGCAGGTGCAGGACCCAGAGCTGGCAGTTTACATCAAAATTTTTGAAGTCTCAACCCTCCGCGTTTTTATGGGTCTTCTAATCCAGACGAAGTAGAGAACTAGATCGATGAGATGAACCAGATTTTTGACGTTATATAATGCACTGATCAGGAGAAGGTGCATTTGGCTACTTTTCAATTGAATAAGGATGCTCGTATATGGTGGAAGTCGGTCCCGACACCTCCAGCCGATGCACCACATACATGGGAAGGTTTCCTTACATTATTCCATCCCAAGTATTTCTCGGAGCGCGTCAAAGAGAGGAAAGCTATGGAGTTTGCATCCCTTCGTCAAGGGATGATGTCAGTAGCAGAATATGAGTTGTAATTTTCCAAACTAGCACCATATGCATCACACCTTATTAGTACCGATTTATTGAAGGCTAATCGATTTATAGACGGGTTACGGCCCGGTTACATCCAGCAACTGGGGACCCAGAACATCCATACGTATGAGGAGATGGTCCAACGAGCCTATTTGTGTGAAAGGACCTTAGAGAAGGTCGAGAAAATGAAAGAAAAAGGAGAAGAATCTAGCCGGCGATCCGATCGGTAATTCAAGAAAGAGAAATTTAGTATCACGGAATCTTACAAGGGCCGTGATAACAAGAAACGGTCTAGGAGCGGGAATAGTGGAAGTTCCCAGAAATACAAGAAAGTGAAAGAAGAGGAGAAGCAGGTCATGGCGGCCTGTACGTTTTGCGAAAAGTTTGGCCTCTTAGCGAAAGAATGCTGGAAGTGCCTCGGCGCTTGCTTACCCTGTGGTAGTAGGGAGCATCGCATGCCCAATTGCCCCCTCATGAAAGAACAGGCAGCAGGAGGAGGATGCAGGAGGCAAGCTCGCCTCAATGTAGCTTTAGAAGAAGAAGGAGGAGCACCCAGGGACGGTGGGCTCATGGAAGGTACACTTCAAATTTGCTCTCGCCCTGTATTTGTACTATTTGATACTGGTGTTTCTCATTCCTTTATCTTTCTTTTGCCAAAACTTTACCTGTTGCATCAGTTCCTTTACCTTCGGAACTTTCTATAACTACACCCTTAGATTTAGGAACCAAACTTACCGAATACTATCCCAATAGTGAAGTAATCATAGAAGGCCACAATCTTCCCACAAACTTAGTATGCCTTGACATGAAAGGATACGATGTTATTTTAGGGGTAGATTGGTTATTTAGTCTTCATACTATTTGGAAGAAATATGGTTATGAATAAATAAAGATTGGGTTATTGCTATATTGCGCGCTCTATCTTTGTGTTGAATGCACTACGCTCTGATTGACATGAACATTATAGACCTGTCACGTCACTTCCGGGTAATCTTCCCTGCTCGGGACGTGACACCCTGACTGGCCTGCCGTGATGCACGGTGACACAAGCAACTCCCCGGAGTCACCTCCCGCCACTCACATGCGGGCCTTGCCTGTACCCTGCATCGCCACCCGGGCCAACCCGGGGGCACCCCGACGTCGAGCCATGCCACGTGGCACCCAGCAAAAATGGCCAAAGGGCCCACCCAGAAGCACGCCTTTCAACCCTCTAAGGTCAAAGGGAGACCTAACTAAGTCAACCACGGGCTTTGGAGGCCCACCGCACGCATGTACGGCTCACACTGGCATGCTCGACATTTCGTCGAGCACCTTGTGGGCGTGTAAGTTCCAGCCCTTCTACACCATACCACGGGTCACCCTGTGGTTCTAGCCCCTCAGTTGGGTCCTACAACAACTCCTTAGCAAGTCAAGGTCGATCCCGACACCCAGACACGTGGCAGTAAGCCACTTAACTCTAGCACTTGGGTCAACCCGAGGCTACCCTATCAACCCACCATACAACACGACACACAGCCCAAGGCATGGCTTATAGCCACAAAGTGCCTCCCCTTCACTCCCACGAGCTACCGTCATCAACACAAGGCCCGCCGTGTGGCCCCTCAGCCACCTACTCAAGTCGTTCGGCAATCCGGGGCATGTCGGGCATTTACCCGAACACCTTGCGGGCGGCTACAACAACCCAAAGAACGGCGCCCCCATAGGCCTGTACCAACCTCCCAGAGATCAAAGTCCATCAAAGGACTGCCCCGAACTATGCAAGAAGACCCTCGGGGGCCATCCCCTAGGGTTACGACCTCCCCCGGGGCCAGTTTGCCACAGGGGCAGCCTCGCACCCCAGGGAGGGCGAACCTCCTTGGGGGCCACACCCTCCCTCCAGCCCGGTGGTCCAACGACCCCACTCAGTTCTGCTTCGTCCCATTTACGGACCTACGACGTGGTTCGTGTGCCATACCAGTTTGAGGAATCAACACGCAAAAGCATAGAGTGACAGCACGGCGGATTCACTCTCCGGTCAACGCGCACAAGCCTCAGCTTCTATGTATCCTCCCAGTCAAAATGTCCTTTTCTTCTTAGTTAATTTAGGGAGAAACAATGGCAAAAATGTAATTATATAGGGTGGGACCACTCCCCCCTCTCTCTCCTGGCGCCACTCCGCCTAAACCCCCCTGGGGGGAGGGCTTAGGCAGACCAGCCTGGACCCCTACAAATCCAACCAGAGGCCATGGAGGCACCTGTCCCAGACATACCAGTAGAGCGATTCGAGGGAGGCGATGCCAGCTTGGAGAAACTGGCGGCCTTGTTCGAGGTCTTGTGGTAAGAAGCAGCCATGGAGACCACGATAGCAATGGGTGAGGCTCTGAAGGAGGGAGAAATAGCACCAGAAAGTAGCATAGTTCCGGTGACTGAGGTAAACGCGGGGCCTCCAGGACCTCTCTTGCATCTCTTCAAGATTTGGGGTAGCTCACCTCGATCGATGGAAGGCTAACCCCATTCTCTGTGTTTCAGGAGGAGGCAAGGCTCCCTGAGGCGTGCGCTACTAGAGCCCGCAAGGCTGTCATAAAGCAGAGGGAACTAGTGAGCCCTGCGGGGGTAGGTGAGCCGCAACTGCTCTCAGAATTGGAGGTGGAGCGCCTGGTGTCGTTCCTGCAGTCGGGGAACGGGCTGAAACTTATGGTTCCTCTTCCGCCTTCCCGACCGCTCATGACACCCAAGGAGGACCAGCTTCTAGGGAAGACGCTGACAAGCCTCACGATTTCCCAGGAGGAGGGAGCACAAGCGGAAAGGGCCACAGGCCCTTCTGTAGTAACATCTAATTTAGCTCTGCTCCACGCCCTTCCTCCAACCGAGAGCAGGGTGGAGCAGCCCCTCGCGACGACGGAGTCGGGTGGTTCAGTCGCAGCTCTATCGGCTCCTCTGGCGATGGTCGACTGGGAGTCGTTTGTCGAGGTCGGGCACTCGAGCGACCTGGCCTCCACTCTTTCATCCTCCTCAGGTGTGGTGGACGTGGATTTATGGGAGGCTGTGGATAGCTTGGTCGAGTTTGACCCTCTGGTCGTGCCCTCCATTGGCCACGCCACCTCAGACGCGCCAGTCCGACAGATGCTGTTGGCCTTGTGGTTGATGATCTTCGTCGATCCTTCCCTTACATATCGGGGGGTACACACCGTGGTGACGTAGCAGACCGGGGCACTACAGATGCTGGGCTGCCCTCTAGAGGAATGGTCGCGGTGAGTCCTACTGCTACTGAAATATGTCAACCGTCACGAGTTCCTTGAGGCCCGGGCTCCTAGTGAATTTGTTGCCATTAGTGCCCAGGAAGACGAGTACCTGCATGCCCTAGACGTACGGAAAGGCAATGAAGAGTAACATGAAAAGGCCTTGGATGAAAGCCACCATCCTGTCGGCGCCCTCACAAGCAAAATAGAAAAGCTGAGGGGCTATCTCATCGTGACCGAGGTCGAGCTGGTTGAAGCCGAGGTGGCGGTGGTCAGAGAGACCGAGGAACTTGCCATTGCCAGGGTCAAGACAGCATCTGTGACATCTGAGCTAACACGCCTCGAAGAGCAATCCCCTGCACCCCTCCATCACCCTAGCAGCCTCCCCTCCACCTCCCACAGCCATTAGCCCTCACCCCTTCACAATCTCATCACCCCCCACTACACCTATCACCCTCCTACACACCCAGTTCGCAGGCAGCAGTAGAAGATCCAGCTTGTCGAGTCTGCTCTGGGGCCATCCGGCATCTTCTGGAAGTGTACCATACATCAATGGAAATATCTTCAAGTCAGCTTCGACTGCGAGGTGATCCCGCCTTCATCAGAGTTCGTGGCTGTCCGGGAGGTCCATTCTCGTCGGAGCGCGCATCTGACATCTGTGGGAAGACCAGAGCACCGGTGTAGAAGCTGCTACGACCACATCTCTACCCGTCTCAGAGCGCTGCTTTGCCGGAGTGTTTTCCTACCAGTCCTCCTTCCAACCCAGTCGACGGAGCCTCATTCAGAGTCCGGAGCTGTCCGTTCTGAATTTTCTCTCCCGGGTGTGCAGGTCAGTCCACGCAGAACCAGCACTGATACCCTACCACTGTTCACCCTCTATCTCTCTGCTCCGACCTCTCCTGGAGGCCTTCCTAGTTGGAGATTGAAGATGACTCGTAGACGGACGCGTCTGCTTTGGTCCCGCATCATTCTGACTCTGGGAGTGCTCGTGACGGCATCATCTTCCTGCTACTGCGCCCTGAGAACAGTCCCAGTCAGAGCAGAGCCACCCTGCCCCAGAGTCAGCCATGACTAGCGACGACTCCGGGCCATTCCCCAAAAATTTTAGAGACTTTCTGAACCAGACAGAGACATATTGGTGCTGGTTTCAACGTCATCTGAGTTCGCTACAGACCGTGGCGCCATCAACAGCGACTGTCAGTCAGTCTGTTCCAGAAGCTAGCAAAACCGGCCAAGTGGTTTTCTCGGTAAACTAGTGATCTTCTCCCCCACCCCGCTTGGCCGGCTTAACGCCCCTCCCTTTGTGGAGGTAGTATTTTGATGTAATTTCAATTGTCCCTCCCCTAGTCCAACCCCCCTGTGTGGGGAGTAGTGCATGTAAACTCGAACCGGGGAAGCTTCCACGACGTAGTGTGCGGGGAACCCACACTTCCCCACTCGTCCACGTCTCCGAACGGGGGTCGATTTCTTCAAACTGCCTAGGTAAACTCTAAACTCCTGCTCTTGTCAGTTCTTGTTCATTTCATATCCATCGAATTGCTCCGCTGGTAGAGAGAGAGCGCCTGTTCCCAGAGCCCCTAGCTTTGAGATGTCACCGTGGAGTTGCGAGTGAGTGAATGCCCTTGTGCCCCAATTGACACTTAGCCAGCCCTTTGAGTGAGGGCACCTTACCCTTTGGGAGGGAAAACCATAGCCTTGCTGGCCCTCTACCAGCCTCACTCGATTTTGATCGAAACGGCCGCTGATCGAGGCACGGGAGGTGCCGTTGGGAAGGTCGTGTCGCGAGGATCGCGTGGACGTCCTTCTTCCCTCAATCCGTGGAGCGTGGAGGCACGTGGAGCCGAGAGGTCACCGTTGCCCTCGTCGTCCGTTCGGCATCTGATCGGCTTCCTCGTCGTGTCAGAGGTAGGGGGATGGATACATCTCCTCGCTAGGATCATTTCCATACCACTTGCACGTCCATCCACGGCCGTTTGGCCTAGTTAGCGTCTATTTTTAGTTTTTCCCTAAAAAGTGGTAAAAAATGTGTTAATTAGTGTTAACTAGTGTTTTTAATGGTTTATGGGTATGTTAATTACATTTTCCTGCTCCTATTGGCTTACATAGATGTATGGCATAGCAGGTTTTACGTTTTTACAGGTTTTGTAAGCAAACCCGTCGATTTCTATCGACCGGGGCGTGGTTCAGTTTCAAACCATACCCGCTCATCGCCCAGATCGCATGGCGATCACCCCCGTGATCGTTATGTGTTTAACGCACCGCATCTGGCATGTTATGCCCACATAGTGGACCACCCCAGGTCCGTTGTGCTCATGCACATCGTAGATAGGTGGTTAGTATAGCGCACCCTTCCCTGACCGTTATGGTCATGGATTTTCTGTGGATTTTTCAAGTTCGGGTGACTTTAACGGACCCCAATCGGACCGTCATTTGACCATTGATCAGTCGTTGACCGTTGACTAGTAAGGCGGTTAGCATGGTGGTGTAGGGTAGATCCGTTATGGTTATATAACGCCCCTTACCATGTGCGTTATATGGTGCATTAAAACCGTGGTTTTCTATTGATTCTTAGTGTTTGGGTGACTTTAACGGACTCGGACCCATACGTTATAGTCTCATAGCGCACCAGCCTAGGTGCGTTATGTTCTGTGGTTTCTGATTTCAGCTCAGATGAGTATAACGGGCCATGGGAGGTGCGTTATACTCAGCATAATGCCCCATGTTCGGTGCGTTATGCTCTGTGTTTCTGGTTGCGTCGCATTGTTCAGTTGAGTATAATGCATAGGGATAGGTGCGTTATACTGTACATAATGCCCTAGTGGTAGTGCGTTATGGTCTGCATATCTATGTGCTTGTGTTCACCTGAGCGTTCGGGTGAGTTTAACGGATGGAGGGAGACGCGTTATGTGCTATATAACACCCTTTCCCTGATCCGTTATGTCAAGTAACGGTCCCTGCTTGGTCCGTTATGCTTCTGGCATTCTAAAAAGAGCATGTTTGGTTCCTAATGCATTCAATAGTGCATATTCGCCATGTTTAAGTTATTTTATAAAACTATGGCATTATTTTAGACCCCGTCTGGTACCTAGGTTAGTGAGTCATTTACCTAAGTTAGTTGTCATATGGTTGGTTTGATAGGTTATTGGGCCCAATTCAATGGGCTAGGCCCAGGGGCACCCCTCCTTGGACTGTGTGGTCAATCTGTCAATTGTCCAGGGGTAATTTGGTCCTAGGAAAAGTATGGAGTCTATAAATAGCCCCCTCCCCTCTCTCATTTGTAACCTTTGATGAACTATTGAAAAGAGAAGACCTTGTGTTTTCACTCCTCCCCTCTCTCTCCTCTCCTCCCTCTCCCTCCAAGATAGAACCTACCAATCCCCAAGCCACTTTCTAACCCCAAGCACCCACTCCTCTTCCCCATGCACTTTTCCATCTCCCAAGGCTGAAGGAGATTAACCCTAGGCCAAATTTGAATCTCCCTCCCTTGTTGGTTGCCTCTCACCCCTCCCCAACACCCCCTTCCTCCCCTGGTCGCCCTCCCCAGTTCCCCTTACTTCCCTTGCCCATCCCACCCTCATACACACATCTATACACCACCAGCATGTCCCTAGCTCGCAGGCAGCAGTAGAGGTACCAGTTGAAGGATCCGCCATGACACCATCTCCAGGAGTTTCCTGACAGGCCCTATATTGCTGGAAAGGTCATCTAGAGATGTTTCCAGGCATGGTGGTCTCGCCATCTTCTGACTTTGAGGCTGCCCAGAAGACTCGTCCTCACCCGATTGCACAGTTACTCCCAGGCAGACAACCAGAAGTGGATTGAAGAAGCTCCCACGGCCTGGGTTCTGAGATTCTTGGGGCTCCATTTGGCTGAGGGCATCTCCTTCAAGTTCCCTGCCATCTCCAAGAAGCAGAGAAATATTTAGAGCTCAGAGTCAAGAGTTCCATATTTTCTTCCTGAGGTGCGCAAGGTCAGTTCCTCCAGAGTCTTGTCTAAGACCCTTCCACTATTCCTGTCTTCACGGTCAGCTCCGACCTCCGACGATGGCCCCGTTGGTCCCAACTGGAAGAGGACTCATCCACGATCACAGTGGTTCTAGTCCCGCATTATTTGGACCCCGGGAGTGTTCGTGGCGCCTTCATCTTCCAGCAGTAGTAGTCTGAGAACAACCAGAACCAGCACAGAGCAGTCCTATTCCAGACCCTTCCCCCGCCATCGACCTCATAAGAAGATTCCCCAAAAATTCTAGTAATCTCCTGGGACAACCCAGGAAGTTTTGGCACTATATTCGGCCTCATGTGAGTTTGGCAGAGCCCGTGGTGGCATCGTCTTTGACCCCCTGTCAGACCATTCCTGAAGCAGACAGAACCTGCGGAGCTCGTCACTTTGGCTTCTAATTCACCGTCCCCCACCCCGCCTGGCCGGCTCACAGCCCCTCCCTCTGTCAAATTGCTTCCTAGAGGCCCATCAGATCATGGTCCTCTCTTTCTCTCCTGCTGTGGGCAGTCTAGATCCCCAGGCAGGTTTGTTTTTCAGAAAATGTGGACCACTCATGAATCATTCAAGCATACAGTTAAGACAGTATGGTCCCAACAATCTGAAAGCTCCCATCCCAATCCTCTTATCAAGTTTTGTCAGAAACTGAAGGAGGTTAAGAAGGCTTTGTCTAGCTGGAATAAAGAGGTTTTTGGGGATCTAAATTCTGCTATTTCCTCTGCTAAAGTTGATCTGGAATTTCAGCAGGGACAGTTTGACTTGGACCCCTCTATCAGTAATAGGGAAAGGCTCAATCTTGCTAATGCCCATCTTCTCCAAGCTTTAAGGAGGGAGGAGATTTTTTGGCATCAAAAATCCAGGGTGGACTGGCTTGAGAATGGAGATAGAAACACTGCCTTCTACCATTCTGTTGCTCAAGGCAATCGCAGAAGGAATATGATTAGCCGTTTGCAAGTTGGTAGCTCTAATGCTTGGTGTGAAGATATAGAGACTCTCAAACAGGCTGCTGGTAGCTATTTCAGTGCTTTATTTACTTCTGAGGATCATGTTGTGGACCATGATCTGCTTGACTGTATCCCACAGCTTGTTACCAGCTCCCAGAATGAATCCCTGTGTTTGATACCTGAAAGCTCTGAAGTCTTTGATGCTGTAAAGAGCCTAAGTGGGTCCAGCTCCCCTGGGCCTGATGGCTTCACAGGCACTTTCTATACAGAGGTTTGGGATATAGTTGGCTCGGAATTTTGTGAAGCTGTCCAAGGTTTCTTTCGAGGCTTCCCTATACCTAGGGGCATGGCTTCCTCCCTAATCACTCTTATTCCCAAGGTGACAAATCCTCAGTCTTTCTGTGATTTCCGCCCCATTAGCCTCTGCAACTTCTGCTACAAGGTCATTACCAGAATTTTGGCTAATCGGCTAGCTCTCATCTTGCCTGGCATTATTTCCAAGGAGCAAAGTGCTTTTATTCAGGGGAGACAGATTTTGGATAATGTTTTCTTGGCCAGAGAAATGATGCAAGATCTTAACAGGAAGACCCGTGGGCATAATATTATACTCAAATTAGACATGGCAAAAGCCTATGATAGGATGGAATGGGACTTTATCCTTGCTGTCCTCAGGAGGTTTGGCTTCTGCACTCGGTTTACCTCCCTTATTGGAATGCTGCTGCATAACAGTTGGTTTTCCATCAATTTTAATGGCCAAGCAGTTGGTTTCTTTAAGTCCAGCAGAGGGATTAGGCAAGGGGATCCATTGGCCCCCTACCTCTTCATTATTGCTTCTGAGGTGCTTAGTAGGGGGTTGACAGATCTTTTTAACTCTGGTTTTTTGAAGGGCTTCTCCAGTCGGAGAGGATCCCTGCCAGTGACTCACCTACTCTATGCGGATGATGCCCTCATCTTTCTCAATGCCTGCAGAAGAAACCTTCAGGTCTTCCAGGATTTTATTCACAGATATGAGGTAAGTTCTGGGCAGATGGTCAATGCAGCCAAGAGTAGTTTTTCCATCTCTGTGAAGGCCCCTCCCTCCACCATCCAACATATCAGGTCTTCCACTGGGTACAGGCAACAGAGTGATAGCTTTCTTTACCTGGGTGTTCCCATTAAGAAGGGCAGACATGTTGCTTCAGATTTTAAGTACCTTGTTGACAGAATCCAAGCTAAACTTGCTGGGTGGCAACCCAAGCTGCTGGCCCAAGCTGGAAGAGTTATCCTCATCAACTCTGTCCTTAACAGTATTCCAGTATACCTTGCTTCTGCCTGCTTTATTCCCCGGAAGGTGATTAAGTTTTTGGAAAAGCTGGCTGCTGGTTTCTTTTGGCAAGGTGAGAATAATATCAGTAGAAGACACTGGGTATCCTGGTCTACCATTCAGAAACCTTGTTTGGAAGGGGGCTTGGGCATCAAAAGCTTGTTGCATGTTCAGATTGCTTTTGCGGTTAAGGTAATCTGGAACATTCTCCATGGTCATTCCCTCTGGCCTCAGTATGCTAGAAGCAGGTTTCTATCCAAGCATCTTGCTGACAGTAGGAGGGCTTTTCCTGTTGGCATCCCTCCCTCTATTTTCAGGCAGGCCAGGGACTGTGTACTTGACAACAGTAGGTGGCTGGTGGGCTCTGGTATGACTGTGGATTTTCTTAGGGACAATTGGTCCGGAATGGCTCCTTTTCTCCCTGCCAACACTGCCCAGTCTGCTTCTTCCAGGAATCTACCTCAGCTGATATCTGTCAAGGAGGTATTATCTGATCCCATGCACTCTGCATGGGGATATGTCGGTTCAGGGATCACTCTACCCGCTGTCCAGTTGAATGATGGTCCGGACAAATGTTTTTGGCAGCTTACTAAAACTGGATCCTTCACCTCCCAGTCAGCATATAATGCGATCAGACCCAGGGGGATTATCAGACCTGCTTGGTTAAAGTTGTGGCGTGGGGGTCTTAATCCTAGGGTGGCCCTGTTCACATGGAAGCTGCTTCACAGAGCTGTCCCAGTGGATGGAAGAGTGATTGACTGTGGCATTCAGTTGGTCTCTAAATGCAACTGCTGTCAGATGGCTGGTCAAGAGGACTTGAATCACCTCTTCATTAAAGGGGAGTTAGCAGCTGAGCTCTGGGCATGGCTGCTTCCCTTGGTCAGTCTGCAGGTCAGCTTAAGTACTCAGATAACTAGTAGATGTTGGAGTTTGATCTCCTCCTCTTCTAAACAATCCATGATGGAGATGGCTGGGCTTGTTGCTGCCCTCAGTATGTTCTGGGAGGTGTGGAAGGCACGTTGCTCTGCCAGATTTGATGGTTCTTGCTTCAGTATTTCTTTGATTAAGAAGAACATCTGTGAGTATGTGCAGCATTTCTTAGCCCATGGGCGCTTCAAAAGGCCCCCATCTGCTGCTCAGCTGACCTGCCTGCAGAGGTTTGGGTTGACCCCCCCAGCTGCTCTCTTCAATCGGCCATCCCTGGTCAGATGCCTGTTGGATGTAAAAGGGTATACCCTCCATGTGGATGGTGCTGCAAAGGGCTGTTCGGGCCCTGCTGGGGGTGGAGGTTGTATTAGGGACCATTCGGGTGCTTTTATCTTTGGCTTCTCTTTCTCTTATGGACAGTGTAGTAGCTTGGTGGCTGAGTGCCGTGCTTTCCATGATGGTCTGCAACTTGCCAAGCATGGAGGACTCAATATCGCTGCAGTGGTTTCAGATTGCCTTGTATTGGTCCAGGCATGCTATGATGGAGTGATGCCTTGTTGGGCTACTTTCAGATGGTGGGCCCCTATCCTCTCTCTTCTTAGTGAGAGTGGGGCTGTTGTTAAGCATGCCATGAGGGAGGGGAACCAAGTTGCGGATGCCTTAGCTAGTGAAGCCTGTAGCACTGGCAGCAGCAAGGTGTTCTTGTCTGCCCATGATCTCCCCCAGCTGGCCAAAGGAGCGTACCTTGTGGACAAAGAAGGGTTGCCTTCCTTTAGAGGATTTTGATTCTGTTTGTTATTTTTACAAGCTGTACAGTTTTTCCTTCTTTCCTTCGATTTGTTCATTCTAGGCGTGGCCCCCTGACAATTGTATCATGATTCTCATATATCAATAAAAGCAGCATCCTTTTGGCTTTGGTGGAGTGGGAACATTCCCTTCCTCTGGTTGGGGGTGCAACCTACTAGTATTTTTACACAAAAACCCAAAGACTTTTAAGGACTGACACCTAGGCTACTAAAGCCTTATAATTGCACACCCAATTAAACAAGGACATAAATACAAACCAAAGGACATAAAAGTAAAATAAAATACTAGTGTCCCACACATAAAAGCTCAATACTCAGGCAGGGCTTCCTTGTTGTTGCATAACCATAGAGAGGCCAGAGTCGCTCGAGTCGTGCTGTATGTTTGATATTGGCGACTGGCTCTCGTGTCCTCACCACACTCTCTCTTTCTCTCCCGCTCTTCTCCAGCGACTGAACGGAGGTGGACGGGGGCAAGGCGACGAGGTCTGTGGGGCAGGGGATGACGGGGACTAGTCGAGGATCGAGGCAGTTGAGGCACGGCGAGCCCGAACACGCGTTCGGGTGCCCGACGAGGGTTTCGTAGGCATTTCGCGATGGATCGACATCCACGGCGCGTGAAATCTTTGGTGGAGGTAGGGGGATGGTTCCTTAACCCAAGCACTTCTTTTCCCGCGATTTTGGTAGGCCGAGGTGAGCCGAGCAGGGTTTGTTTCACGTCGGGGTCAAAATCGCATGTTTTAGGTGAGTGGCGATTTTGGGCCGATTCGAGGCCCGATCATGGTTTGGTTTGGGTTTTTCGGTAGTTGGAATGTCCGGGAATGAATTTCCCTTGTTTTCCCCTTCACCCGGGGGTGAATGGGGCGTGGAATTGAGCTCGGGGTGGAGCTTGGTCTGTCTGCTGGTAAATGCGGGAGGCGGCCACTTTAGTGGCCATCTACGCCCTGGTCTGGGCGGCAAAGACCCTAGCCACCCAGGTCACTGGGCGGCCAAAGGTCTGGTCACCCAGGGGTGTTGGGCAGCCAGGACCGTGGCCGCCCTCACCCAGCAAGGCCCAAGACTGGGCGGCCAGCCCGATGGCCGCCCAAGCCAAGGGGAGCCCAGGTGCTGGGCGGCCACTGGTGCTGCCGCCCAGGCCTCTGAGCGGCCAAGGGGCTGGCCGCCCAGCCCAGTCAGCTCCCAGGCCACCGTGTTTCGCGTTCCTTTGCCCTGAGGTGTTCGTATGCGATACGGATTCATGGGTGAGGTGTCCAAGTGATTCTTCGTGATTCCGAAGGTACCGTGTTACCCTAATTTGCACGCTCGTGTGTTTGAAGGATCCGAGTGACCCTGTGTGTGTGTTCTAGGTTTTCGTGTTACACTTGAGTGAGTCCCCAAGAGTTGGTCAGAGTGCGAAGGGCCTTGCCCGCAAGATGTGGGTTTCTCCGAAAAGTGGTTTTCGAATGGGCCACGTGTATGGCCTTGGACTGTGAGTCCAGTTAACCAGCCTAGGGCTGGAAGTTTTCCGTGTGCCCCTACCAGAATTAAAAGACTAACTAGATTATGTTTTGAAGAGATTAATATAATGACTAACTAATAAGAAATTGAAGATGGCTCAATGGGAATATTACTGAACAGGAAACAAGAAAACAACACGGAGGGGTTTCTGCCCTCCCCTTCTCTCTGTCGCGTTGTCACCGGTGCACAGGAGCTGGAGACGTCGCAAACTGTAGAAGCTCTAGTGATTCCACGCTCTGCAACCGACTGCGCAGGTGGACCTTGCACGCTCGGAGAAGTCTGCTGCGTACCCACTGCAGCAAGGGACGAAGGTCCACGGATGGCAGAAGAGGCTCGCCGCAACCGAGACGGCTCCACCGGTGAAGACGATGCTGCACCCTCTCCCCGTCGAGCTGTTGTGGACGCCACACACGAGCAGCAGAGGAAGCTCAGCTCACCGGCATGGGCAGTACCTAGGGAGTGCTGTCGATGGAGCTTGTGACAACAGAAGCGGCTCCACCCTCTCCGTCGAGCTCTCCTCAAGCGCGGGCGTACATCCAAGAATCACCAGAGAGAAACCTTCTCCCATCGAGCTGTTGTGGATGCCGCGAAGACGACGCTGCACCTTCTCCCATCGAGCTCTTCTCAAGCACGAGCATCCGGCAACGAACCACCATTGAGAGACCTGCGAGAGAAAGCTCAAAAGAAAACCCAAGCACCCCCGCGCCATTCCCTGAACCTCTCCCTTTATAGGGGTGTAGACGACACTAGGATCTCCACGGAACGACCTCCATTATCTTCGCCATAGCCACTGTCATCCACGCTCCGCATGCAGTTGTATGTAGACACAGCCCATAAGTGCGAGTGGCCTCCTCTATCTTCGCCAATGCTGCGAACCTCCGGCGAAGTCTCACGAGCGAACCGCCCGCGTCTCACATTGCTGCGTACACCACGCACGGAGGAAACGGCCTCCACTACCTTCGACTGCATCTCGCTTATCTCGTTGATGGCATCTTATGTTGAAGCCATGCAGCAGACGGTACCTCAAATTGCAGCCCTCATGCACGTGCAAATCAAGCCATGCAGGTATGTGTATTTTGTATTGCCATGCACTTGATGTCCACTATCGCCACCTTGATGTTTGTTTGAATATTATAATGCCATCGCACCACCCAGCCATGCATGTGATACTTGTATGTGCTTCATGCAACCCACTTGGCCATCTACGTGAAGGAAACCCACCACGTAGCCACGTTAGCTGCAAGCCCATGCATGTGTTACACCAACAACCTGTAACCATTTAAAAGAATGCATATGTTATATATATAATGTTGTTAACACCACATGCAAATCTTATTCACCTATATGCACTCATTTTTATTTACAAATCACTCCAAATTATTCTAGAACTTGAGAAATAGTCCTACCTCTTTTGATGCTAACCGGGTGATGGACTGGGTACTTTGGGAGAAGAAGACAATGATACTCTGCTCCAAACAGAGTAACAGCAACACACTAAGAGAAGATGACCACCGGTTCCTTCCTACCACAGCAACACGTAGGAGGAAGGAGAAAAACAAGACCGAAGACCACGCCAAGAGAACAACGGCTCTCCTTGCCTTGGCAGCTTGCAACAGGAAGAAGAAAGCAGGAAGAAGATGGCAGTAGGTTCAGCTTCTTCCTTCCACTATTGTTCCTATAGGAACAACCGTAAGGGAATTACTAAGAAGAAAGCTATATCAATAGTAAAGAAACATCAATATGTTCCTTACCGTGACTTAGCAGAGATTGACGAACAGGGGCTCATGGGTTGAGGGCAGGGGTATTTATAGGGTAAGGAACCTACAGGCAGTTGTAATTCGATTAGGGTTGGGTTACCTTGGAAAAAGAATCCTATTAGATCATTAATTTCGTCATCCTAATCTTTTCCAATATAATTCTTACCCATATTAGTTCCGTATCTTATCTCAGTTCCCTGTTCGAACAAAACATGGCAATAGGCTTTAGTTTTATGATTCTCAGTGAAATAGTGCCTTGTCTGGGGGCGCTGTTTGATTGGTGACTTGTTCTGGGGCGTCTGTTAGTAAATTGGCACTTTTTCTGAAAATCTTTATTTTAATAATTGGTGCCTTGACGTAGGGCGTTAATTATCTCTCTTATTCTAGGTAGGATTCTTACTGTTGTTTCAAAATGAATTGACGACTGTTCACGGAACCGTTAATTAATTAAATGGTGACTTGATGGAAGTCGTTATTTAAAATTTTATTTTTAAATATTCTAGGTTGCTACAGGCAGCCACCCAGATGACCACACATCCTAGGATGTGCGTCCATCTAGATGAACACACAACCCCACTACCTGAACTACCTAGAATGCCCTGAGATGGGTGGCTCATATAGAGCCGCACAACCTCTTTGGGGCGGCTTATACAGAGCCGCACAACCGCACTGGAGCGGCCCTCCCAGAGCTGCACAAGCCCATGGGCAGCCCCTGCCCAGCCGCCCAACTGTCCAGCCTGCAATGCATAGATTATCTTTTGTTCCGACAGGTAGATATAAGGTCCAGAAGTGACTGCACATCCTGTAAGTCAAGCAGATGTAAGGTTCTGAACTGACCACACATCCTGCAGGTTAGATATAAGATCCTGAACTGACCACACATCCATAGATATAAGGTCATGTACTGACCGCACATCTATACAGAACATGACTTAGTATGAGTTCTACATGATTCATGTTAGTATCTTAATCGGTAATTAGTAAATTATGGCTCGCGTGGTGCTCCTCGTACGGTACCGGTGGCTCGCCTGACCGGACCGGTCAAGTGCTCGGGTGTCCGCACCAACGCCATTTTAGTGATCCAACAAACATGGCACTGTTTCAATGCAATGCAAAGGGGAGCATCCTGCGTGAGTGCGCCGGGTGGGGTGGCGCCGGGTAAGATGGTGCCGCTTAAGATGGCGTCGGTTTAAGGCCTTACCGTGCCATTTCAAAGCCTTTCCATGCCATTTTGAGTGCCGAACGGATTCCTTTCGAAGTCGTGGCCATTTATATGAATGTTGGCATCCCTGGAATGTTCCAGTTGCATCTTTGGGCTTCGGTCCAAAACTTTGCGTGCCTTCCGGTGCACACCGAGACTATGCCAAAGTTACCGACTTTTCTTTGATTCAACTTTCGGCACGGGCGGTTGTAGAGTTGTAGCTGTATCTTCCACCTGAGGGCTTCCTTATCGGGTGGTGAGCCACTAAGTGAGCTCTCGTCCTGATCGGGTGAGGTATGAGGTTTATTCGACATTTTCATCTTCGGCTTACTCTCGAGTGTCGAGACGTGCAAGCTGTATGATCATCATCATCATTATTCATTCTTATCATCATCATTTTTTCATCATCATTATTTTTTGACGTCCACAAATGCCCCCCACTCGCGGGTGAAACAAGCAAGGGACAAGCGCGCGGGACCCGCGAGTGTATCTTCCTGTCTGGCAGGTGGTCGACATCAGAGTAGCCCGTCATCTGTTTCACGTGAACGGCGATGGCCGCGCACTACATTGATTGGTTCTGATAGTGAGCCGGACTCCAATTCTGATAACATCGTCAGCATTGGGCCTATGCTAATGCAAGGAATTAGGTTCATCTGGCCTTAGATGTGAGGTCTAAGCCATTCAGGTCATATCGAGCATTGCAGCGGGATACTGGTCTGGTGTGAATTCTCGGGAAAGCGCTCACTCCTTCAGCGAAGGGATAAGGAGATCGCTTCACTGCATAAGCACGCGGACCGACATGTGAGAGTGGGGATTTAGTCATCGGCATGGGGTGGGTGCCAAAGTAAGGAGGCTCTTTTTGATCATCGGCTTGGACGGAGGGTCCGAGCCGAGCAAAGAGGTTCTTTTTGATCATCGACTTAGACGGAAGGTCCGAGCCGAGCAAGGAGTCTCTTTTTGATCATCGACTTGGACTGGAGGTCCGAGCCGAGCAAGGAGGTTCTTTTTGTTCCTCGACTTGGACGGAAGGTCCGAGCCATGGGTTTATTCATCGCTGGGACTAGGAATGGTAGTATCGAGGTGGTTTATTCATTGACACAGGAGAAGTGCTAAAGCAATGGTCTTTTTGTTCATGGAACCAGACGGGAGGTTGTCGTTATGTTTTTTTGTTACATCTTTATTATTCATATTTTTGTGAAGAGGAGTGGGCTGGAGAGGAACCAGAAGGGGTGCTGAGGCTGAATTGGGGATGGTGTGCCTGCGAAGGGCTGAAAGGAGCGTACCGCTGAACATCATGGGCGTGCCGGCGAGGGCACTGGGCTGATGTGCCGGCGAAGGCACTACAAGAGTACACCGGTGAGGGCAAGAAGGGGTGTACAGGCGAAGAAATGGGCGGAGTACACAAGTGAGGGTAGGAGATTAGGCGTGTCGGAGAGGGCACAAAAGGGTGTACCGGTGAAGGTCAGGAGGGGTGTACCGACGAGGGATAAGGTCCGTGCAGGTTTTCCAGGTTTTAAGTCCATGCATGTTATGACGAAGTCCGTGCATGTTTTGTGGTTGAAGTCTATGCCAGTGAGAGTAAAGTCCATGCAGATTCTGTGGCTTAAGTCCATACATGTTTAGGTGAAGTCCATGCAGATGGGGCAAAGTCCATGCAAGTTTTGGGGTTGAGAAACAAGGTCCATGCACATTACGCACGGGGTTAAAGAACGAAGTCCATGCATGTCATGCACGGGGTTGGAGAACAAAGTCTGTGCATGTCATGCACGGGGTCGAAGAACAAAGTCCGTGCATGTCATGCACGGGGTCGGAGAACAAAGTCCGTGCATGTTATGCACGGGGTTGGAGAACAAAGTCCATGCATGTTTGATGAAGTCTATGCAACACATGGTAAAGTCAGTGCATGTTCTGAATGAGGTCCATGCAAGTTTGGGCAAAGTCCTTGCATATGTTGGCGAGGTCCATGCATGAGTGAATGAAGTCCGTGCAAGTCGTGCACGCAGGCAGGAGCAAAGTGCGTGCATATGCACGGGGTTGATGAGGGCAGTCTACGCATGCTTTGGGTAAGTCCGTGCATGGCTTATACAAGGCTTGTGCGTGCGGAGGGGTGAAGTCCGTGCAGGTATGCACGGGGTTGGAACTACAAAGAGGATGAAGTCCGTGCGTGGGTTGCACGGGGTTGAAGTTGCACGGGGTTGAAGTGCACCGGGGAGGGCCGTGGATGTGCCGTTGGAGAATTGGAAGGGTGCGTTGGCAAAGAGGGTGTACCGGCGATGGAAGTATACTGGTGAAGGGTGAACTGGCAAGGGTGCCGGTGAAGGGCTTAGCACCAACAAAAAGGAGGGGTGCACCGTTCGAGGGGCGTACCGGCGAAGGGGGGCTAAGGGCATGCTGTGGGAGATTTTGGGAGCGTGCCGGTGAAGGGGGTTTCAGAGTGGTCTGCACCGGTGAAGGGCCCACTCCTCCTTCATTCTCTTAAGGCCTTTCTTTTCTTCTTTTATCCTTCTCTTCCTCCCACCTGAACAGCAGGGGTGAGCCTCGTGTCACTGACTCAGTAGGGGTCACGCGGATTCCCCACTGAAAAACACGCAGTAACACGCAACAACCAAAAACAGTAGGTGTAGTAAAGCAGGAAATCTACACTACACTACAAAGCTGCAGAGAAGAGGAAGCAGGAGTAGGGAGCAAGTAAGGACGAGGGAAGCAACCTGTGCCACACTAGCAGCTGTCGAACTAACCTCGGCACCTGAAGCTACTCCTAGCAATCGACAGAAGGGGTGGTCCCAACACAGGAGGTCAGACCCCACCTATCTATCAATAAGCACGAGGCCACAAGCACGGCCTACGAGACCGGACCGAGAGACCTAACCAGTTGAGCGTGGACTAGAAGGCACACATGGCCCGAAAGTCATGCACGTACTTCTAGACACGACCACTCACGAGTGAATGTCGTGCACCAGACACAACACTGACCTCGGGTAACGCCACCGCTAGGCTAACCCAACCAGGTCACGATGCTCGAGAAAACACCGAGAGTCATGAGCCATGTGACAAGGGAATCTCCCTGCCAGATAGCCAGCTGCGTCCACTGACGTCTTATGCTGTGCTAATGTACCAAGGCTAACAACACCTGCCGCAACAGGTGGAGTCCGGGTACGCACTGTTCAAACCAGAACAGTGACCAAGTACAAGTAACTAGTCAAGGGAACACCCGTCGGTGTCAGTCCAATGCCCTCGACCATGTGTGCACACACTGGCTCTTACTTAAGCCAGGCCTCTAGCTAGTATTCTCCCCCCGTGGACTCTACGGTCAAGCGGGAGCCCTAGGAACTAGCTTAGGAACCGTTGAACGGGGTCACCTCTCCACCTTTGGCCGGTGGGTAGACACTCACACGTCGCGAGGTGACAACATAAGGAGGTCCATGAAAAGGCCAAAACGTGAACACAGGTGCCAAAGTATCGACAGATATCACAAACTGTAGCCAGTACCTCACAGCACCAAAGGCAGTACCGATAACCGCCGACAGACTCTGGACAAGGCAACTAGACCTACCAGCATAATGATCCCTGACCCGGGCGACACGAAGGCAAGATCGTCACGAGCAGCAGGACAAGCCGCCAATAGGTCCCCTCCTAAGCCAGAAGAAATGACACATTTAGCAAGAAGCGACCGACGAAGACCTGAGGGAATACTGAACACCCTCAGCATGCCTGGATGCACGGACTGAGGTAGGACAATAACTCGAGGCATCCAGAACAAATGTCTCGGGCTGGGCAGAACCGCTGAGACACACAAGGTCACGTGTCAACCACTGGGTGACCCCGGGTTGACCGGAACTAGACCATAATCATCCAACAGTAGGGAAGAGAACCCTATGGCCCTCTACCAGCAAGGGACCAGCCCCCACATCCTCCACTCGGCATCACCGAGTCACCCACGGGTTCGGGGTGAGTGCCGTGTGAGTTGGCCGCTGACTTCAGCCCGTTTGGTTCGCTATTGTGCTTGCTTGTGTAGGTCCGAGGTCGTGTCACATCAGTTACGCTTCTAGACATACTCCAGATATGTATATGCACCACAAGAGGGGTGGAATCCCCATGGTTTGACAGATGTGACACACCTTGTAGCGTACCTGGCATATTGGTTGGCGACTTTCATGGTTCTGCACGGAGAGGATGGTTTGCTGAGAATCGAGTTGCTACAGCCAGCTTGCTTGTTGGCAGAGGGACAATAGTTGGCCTTGGCTCCTGTGGCATTGGCCAACATATATTAGGGACTGGGAGTTCTGGCGGCGCACCTGGCGCCGAGAGAGAGGAGTATACTTCTACCGACCCACTATCTCAGTGTGTGGGCCGGATTGCTATTTTCGGGGTTGGTAGCACGAGGGACTGTGGCGAATCCGATGGCACCACTCTTGTTCCGCTTCACTAGATAGTCAGACAGAGACACCGAGGTGCAACTAGAGGGGGCTAGGAGAGCCCTTTGCTACCTGCCCGCCTGGGGTGATGAGGGATTACCCTTTGACAGCGCCGCGAGAAATTGTGGTCTTTTTCTGCGAGCTGCAGGTGGAGGGGCGTCCAATGCCCATGCCAGTCAGGGGGAGCCAGAGGCTGGACAGGGGACGGAGTGGGTGATACGCACCCGATTGGCGGTGTTGACATTGCACCAGTCTGCAACAAGTTCCTTGGAGCCGTACTACCCACATCAATTTGCAAGGAATTTCGGGTATGACCAGGGGATCCCACTGGATCGGGAGCTCCCTTTGATAGGCCGACAGTACAGAGGGAAGGACACCGACCTACTGGCGGCCGCATGGTGGGACTTCTACTACCGCCAGGAGTCGGTGCAGTTCCTGATGGTGGGACAGGGACGTCGGGGGTGATTTGACGTCCATTACGCCAGGTGGTGGTTCGAGCACAGCCACCTATATCGTCAGAGGGCCTCCATGATCAGGAAGGCAGAGGAGAGTCATTTGCTGAGGGAGGATCTGCCTCCCATTCTACTGGATGATGGGTACTTGAGGACCCGCGTCGCTCGGGTTCACCGGGAGATTGAGCGAGTTGTGGATCAGTGGCCCCGGAGCAGCCTGGGCTCTTCGTCTAGGAGTCGAGGCAACGGAGGGGCCCTGAAGCCCCTGAGACAGGCACCGATAGTGGTGGTGACAACTGGGATGAAGGTGCATCGATCGAGGGCACCTAGGACCTGGTGGGCCCAGTTCTTGGCCGACTACGGCCTCCGGAGATAGGAAAAGGGCCAACGTACCGCGGACTAAGCTTACCACGTTTCCCAAACCTGGAAACACCTTTCATCGGAGATACTTTAACAAACACCTGATCTCCGGGCTCAAACTGGAGTGGACGCCTGCGTCGATCTGCATAGCTTTTCTGTCGACTCTGAGCTGTCAACAATCTTTGTCTGATCAGACGAACCACACCAGCGCACTGCTGTACCATGTCTAGTCCTGTCAAAAGTCGGTCACAGGCATCAAACCAGTTCAGAGGAGTATGACAAGGACGACCATACAACGCTTCATACGGAGCCATGTCGATGCTGGAGTGAAAGCTATTATTATAGGCAAATTCCGCTAGTGACAAATGCTGACTCCATAAACCCTACCAATCAAGGCAACACGATCTCAGCATATCCTCCAAGGTCTGAATAGTCCTTTCTGACTGACCATCAGACTGTGGGTGATACACTGTAGAAAAAGTAAGCTCAGTGCCCAAGGTTTTCTAGAAGCTATGTCAGAAGCCGGAAGTGAAACATGGGTCGCGATCTGACAGTAGCGAAACTGGAATACCATGCTGTGGCATTATCTTTTCAATGTACAGCTCGGCCAACCTCTGCACACTCCAAGAAATCTTAATCAGTAATAATCTAACTGTTTTAGTCAATCTATCAACAAGCAGCCAGATAGCATCAAAGCCCTGCGAAGATCGAGGTAAACCGACAATAAAATCAGCTGCAACATGATCCCATTTTCACATCAGAATTTCCAATGGTTGGAGCAGTCCACCTGGCTTCTGATCTTCGACCTTAACCTGCTGGAAAGTCAAACAATGAGCAACAAGGTTGCAACATCCTTTTTCATGCCTGGCCACCAAAATTACTGCTTTAAATTCTGATACATCTTGGTGGTACCAGGGTGAATTGCAAACTGAGATCCATGGGCTTCACTCAGAATCACATTTCTCAACACGTCAATAGCTGGAATATATAATCTGTCACGGAAACTGACGACCAGCTCATCATCAAACTCAATGTTATGCATCATTACAACACGTGACAAGTTAGGATCAGCCTGTTGAGCTTCTTTTATCTGCTGATATAGAGTTGAAGTCAAAGCCAAATTGGCACAAACAGCTGACCTCGGATCTGCAGGAATCTCTACACTGATCGCCTCACTTGGAAGCTATTCCCACAATTTCCATTCATGCAGCAATAGACGACTGACTTGTACCTTCCTGCTCATAGCATCAGCCACAACATTCATTTTACCTACCTTATAGGAGAGTGTAAAGTCAAAGTCTTTCATGTATTCCATCCAACATCATTGCCGAAGATTCAAATCCTTCTGAGAGAGGATATATTGAAGACTCTGATGATGCATGCTTGTGAACTGACTGAAATGCAAATGCAAATGTATAGGCAAAGGAGCTAGCTGCAGCCTTGGCAGAAGCGGCCAAGGTACCTCACCTCTGAGAAGAGGTGGACCGACTCCGGGGGGAGACGACCTGCTTGAGTGGGGAAGTGACCCGGTTGAGCGGGGAAGTGACCCGGTTGAGTTGGGAAGCGGCGAACGTCGATCGATACCGCACCGAGGCTCGTGAGGCATGAGTCAAGATTTTTGAATTAAAGATCGAGCTTCGGACAATGGAGCGGACCGTCTGGCTGATGGGCCGGGCACCCGAGCGGGCGACGTCACGGAGCGGCGCAGCTGGAGGCTCACGGAGCGCGACACCGAGCGCGTCGGTGGGCGGCATCCTAGCTAGCTCCTCCACCCACCGTAGGGATGAGGATGCGGAGAGAAGGCGCTAGAGGGAAGAGGAAGAACACAGTGCCATGGAGCCACAGTCATGGCAACATGAGGGCACGGGGGATAGCGACAAACCGGCGGAGTGATTTTTTTATGATTTTTGATTTGTAGCTTTTCTAATTTTTCTGGTTTTCTATTTTTTTTCATTTTTGTTGACACACCATGTGACACTTGACATAGTAAAATGAAAAAAAAGTTTTATTGAATGCAAATATGGTATTGTGGTTGAATGTGCATGAATGTATGTTTGCGTGAATTGGATGTTATGAATGTGAGGCAATGACGAGGTATGTGATTGCAAAAATTGGAAAAAAGCATGGCTTGTATAAATGGATTTGTGGAAGTGAAATGCGAGATCGGATGAGAATGTGGAATGACGTGAAAGTGTGGATGTATGTGAATGTATGAATGCGTTGATGAAGAACGGAGCAAAGGATGTGAGTGTGATTTGTAAGAAAGGCCGGCAGGGCAAACAGAAAGAAAACAGGCAGTTCATTTCCTGAGCTCGGATGACTTTAACAGACCTCGTCGAGGCCGTTAAGTTCCATAACGGATCAACCCGCATGCGTTATATGTGACAGAAAGGGCAGACCTTAACGGACCAAATGAGATGCGTCATAAATTAGATGACGGGTCAACGACTGACCGTTAAATGAGTCCGTGACAGACTTGGATCGGGACTACTAAAAAGCCATCTGGAGTTGAGTAAAACGAGTCCTAATGCCCCTTAAAACCCTTCCCGTCCTAGGACAAGACTACCCAGCCATAATATGCCATCACCAAGCCTTTATAAATAGAAATCAAACCTCAAAATTCACAACCCATCCTATTTTTCTGCTTTGAAGTTCAGAAACCAGAAAAAGCTAGGACATCATGAAGAGGAGCCATGGGACCTTGGCTATGGAGGAGAGGGTCTATGCTGGGCCCAAGGATTTTGATTGGGCCAAACCTAATACAAAAAAGTAGAAGGGCACAGAGGGCAAATGCGCAAATGGAAGAAATGAGGAGGTAAAAGAAAAAGGAAATTCCCCCCTAAAAAAAGAAATAAGAAGGAAATCGGGTGAAGCCCCCCGTGTGTCTGTGTCCCTCAGTCCATCTTTTGCACTATTCACCTCTGTTTTTGCTTCTCTCCCGTGTGGGCATTGAATGCCTGTCCACGTCTGGACACATGTCGACAACCCCAAAATGGCCAGCCACGCTTCACAGGAACAGTCTTACCCACTCCACCAGCTAGCGGCGTGGCTCCCCTATACGGCTTCCCCTCTTTGTGACGAAGCAACGGCGGCAACGGTTGCCACGACACTAGCTACGTCCCCCTCTCCGCGCCCAGCAGCAGCAGCCACACAATGCCAGCAGCTCATCCACCACGCAATTGACAACAAAGTAGCAGGCAGCCAGAGCAACAGCAGCGAACAAGAAAAGCCAAAAAAATGAAAGAAAGGCAGGGAGCTTGCCCTCCGAAGAGGGGGCTCTAATCCCCTATAAAAGGCCACCTCCATGGTGAATTAAAGCTTCTTCGGAACCTCTTTGAAGCCAAGGACCTCCGAAGGTGCTACAGAGAGGACCGACAAGGGAGAAGAGAGCCCAAAGTCCAAAAGAGCCGAGTGAGAGAGAAAATGAGAGAGCTTGAGAGCCATCCGTTGAAGGGTGGGTTTCCTTGTATCTCTTTCTTTTGCTCTCTTTGCGATTTGTAAGGCTCTGTATAGCCTAGATGTAAATATTCATTAAGAAATGAAAAAAATATGGGGTTATTGGCCTTGATTTTCTCTTTATGAGCTTCAAGCTTCCCCCCGATGTTACGATATTCTTCTTCTCTTTGCTCCCTACTGCTCGTCCAAAAAATAGGGTGATTTTCTCCTTAGTTTCAACTATGATGTTCGTAAAATGATATAGTTGTTAGATCGGTGGCCATCAGCTTAGTGCTCACTCACAGGCATGGGTGTGGCCCTAGCTTGCCAACCGCCAGTGAGATGCCAAAGTTTTCCTCCATCTAGTTTTAAAATGATCTTTTTTTTGTTGCTCAAAAACCCCACCTTGGGATTAGGACCAATTTCATGGTCATGATGCCAAAGGAGTGAGAAATATGGAATTTAATACCAAATCGATCATTTTCTTTCCAAACTTTGGCTTTCGGAGTCTTGATCACTCTCAGGTCGTCGGGGACTCACTTCCTCATAGTGTGGTCCCCGGACGATCTCTTTAAAAAAAGTGAATATCGATAGCCATGTAACGGGGTGATAATGTAAACCCACGTCTCAGGATTGGGATTGTGACAGCCCTCTGGTCATTGGAGCCCCTCATAGGCTAGTCCTCAGGGTGTCCATGCCCGATTCAGATTATAGGATGTTGCCTTTTCTGTGCGCACCTTTCCTATTTTTCGGGCATCATAGAGTTTTCATCGTGGATGTGTACCCAATTAAACCCCTCAAAGACTCCGGGTCTGGGAGAGATGCTGTCGGATTTTCGCCAAGCAATGTGAAGACTAATAACAAAAATGGAATGATAGATTGACTGAACTCATCGTCTCTATGAGTAGATCACTGAGCAAGAACAAAAATTCAGTGTGCACTGATGTAAAACAGTCAAAAGGAACATCATGATTAACACAATTCCAGAAAATTTCTAAAAACAAAAAAGATGAACAAGATAAAAGTGACGAGCACAGGGTCAGATGCCCAGATCAAACAACAAAAAGCTTTGGCACAAAGCATTTCCATGTGACCTGCAATTTTGCCCTTGAGTATTTAAGGTTCCATAAGAGCTCAGATAGAATTTAGGACTCACCTGCATTCTTCCCTTCTGCACGGTAATTGCATCCCAATACATATCCTAGTGCATGCAAGTGCATTGATTCATGAATTCAAGAAAAGCCTTCATACATCCTTTACCCCTGATTGCCTGCATGCCAGGACCTCTTAGGTATATCAAATGGCGCGTGGAGGAAATCCAGATTACATTTAGATGGAGACCCTCACTATGCATGAGTCAAGAACACTGCCATGTACCAAGGGTCATCCTTCATGAAAACCCAATGAAATCCTTGCGTGCCATATGCATTTGGCTTGTCAAGATCATTCTTGCATCCCGCAAATTACATGTATTCCCCTACATGTGTCAAAAGCCAAAATCAACATTGAATACCCTGAATCAAATTCCCATATAGCTCTTGCTGGCTGGGGAGTGCGTCGATGCACTGCACATAGTACGTCGACGCACCCCATGTCTAAGACGCTCAGCCAGCTCCCCTTGCCTCCATGCATGCATCCATATGCATATTTCCCACTTCTTCTCATGTGCAGGAAATATAAGTGAGAGAATGGAACCTAAGACGGTTGAAACCAAGGAGACGAATGCCAACTGAAATCAGACTTCCTTTCAATCCAAGTGAAACGAACCAAACAAAAGAATAAAGTTGCATTTACTATCGGGTTTAGTCGACCGAATTTAATTTTCAGTCGACTGATCTACCATGGGGTCGACGCTCCACGTTGCTAGGGCCAACCCTTTCAATAGGCCCTCATCCCTGGGAGGATCAGTCGACCAAAATGAATTTTTGGTCTGTCGAACTCCCCATTTCAAAAAAAGAGAGAGATAAAACATCAACAAAATATAAACAGAAGCCACAAAAACTCCAAAAAAATATTAATAGAAAGGGAAATGAATGAAATAAAAGATGTATGAAATAGGAATTAAATTTTCTCGAAATGCAAGCAAAGAATAAGATACATAAGGTAAAACAAAGAAAAGCCAAAGAAGAGGTTCTGCCCTTGACGCAAGCTACATCAACACAACTTGGCTCTACATCGACGCAACCTCGCATGGCCACCCGTTCAGTGCGTGCCCCTGTGCCAACGCAGTGCGGAGCTAGCGTTGACATTGCGCCGATCTAGCCTAAGCCATGGCACGCTGCGTTGATGCAGCCAGTGTTGTAGGTCAACCCAGCTGCTCCCCCAGCCCCCAGCCAACTCCCTTTGTGCGTTGCGTCAACACAGGCGATCCCTACGTCGACCCAACCTTCACTAAAATAGTAAATAGACTAACAAAAACAAAACAAAGCAGACAATTGATCAACAAATTAATAGTAAACAACCAATAATAAACAACAAAAATCAACATAAACAAAAATGATGAACAAAATAATAAGAGAATAAGTGATAAATCATGAATAACAATAAAAAAGGGAGATAGCACAATAATAAATAAAATGAACCTAAATGCCATCCTTAAGGAATTAACGATGTTTGATCTGGAAGTCCTCACCTCCTTGAGTCTAGTACAAAGGAGATACCAAAGATGCCCCGCAAGCCGTGCTTGGCCATTGGGTAACACCCAATCATGTCCATGGACGGACCTTGCCCCTAGCCAATATCTCATTAAGTGTGTGCCATTCCTTAATGATTCAAATATCAAAGTTGTCGTATCTCAGCGTACATCCATCCCAGTATTACATGTATACTGGGGACATCTTCAACCCAGACTCCTGTCTGAACATGAAATGATCAATATATGACCGATATAGTTTTAAATATCCCTTTGCACCCTACTATAGGGGATTTAAATGCTCTTCCACTCACCATTCATTCATTTCCCAAAATTTTATTTTCAGGCCATGCAGCCCCCAGCGACGTCAACCCCAAATCGGTACTTGGGATGACATGAAGTCCAAATTGAGGGAGAAATACCTTCCTGCCTCATATTGCCAGCATCTCATAGACAAGTGGCAAAGCCTGGTTGTTAACTGTTTGTTCTACATGCATCATTCTAGCATCAATTCTCTCTAGAGCCATGTTAAAATGCATAAAAGAAGCATTCATAATTCTGAACTGATTCATCAAGAGATTTACCAGTGAGGGGTGAACATCAGTAACATTTTGACCTGAACTTGGTCCAGCTGAACTTGAGGCCTGGAATTTTGGTGGAATTTGAGGTTCCTTAGGAGATAATGGTGGTTGAATACCCATTACCATCATAAGTCCATGCTGTGGTCCATGATATGTGGTAGGACCTAGATAGTCTTCTTGTGACACTTCAGCCTCAACTCCTTATTGTTCCTGTGGTTCTTCTTGTCCTTGTTCCTCTTGATGCTGCTTAACATGTGGCTGCCCCTCGGCATGTATTTCTTCCTGAAATTCTTCTTGTTCATGCATGTCCACTTGTTCATCTTACTGCTCAAGCTGCTGCTGCCGCTGCTCTATCTGTTCTATTAATTGATCAATATGATGATCTAGCTATTGCATAACTTGCTCATCTGACAAAAATTATTATTCTAACTCATGAAACTCTTGTTCTTACTATACCTCTCTTTCCAGCTCTTCTCCTTCTTCCTCCACTTACTGTTCTGGTTACTGCTCTTCCTGTAGCTCTGGATGAGGTTCTTCGAGGACTTGTTCTACCTCCTGTTATGGCTGCTCTGGCAAGTTCTCATCACGCAACACTTCCTCATTATCCTGCTGCTCTATGTGCTCTGCCACTTCCTGCTCAGCTAATTGTGGCTGCTGCTCCCCCTGACTTTGTACATCCTGCTGAAGCTGTTCCACTTGTTCTATATCTTGTTGCTATTGTTGCTGTTGTTGCTATTCTGACTCAGGTTGCATTTCTTGTTCTTCTTCCACTGGTTGGACGTGTTGCTCTACCATTTGCTGTTCAATCTGATCTGTTAGTTCTTGAGCTTGGACTCTTGCACCAGATGGCTTAAGCTTCATGAATTTAGTGATGAAATCCATATTATATACATTTACTTTAAGGATTTCCTTGAATGTCTCATCCTCTAAAGGAACTTCCATTTTCTTGAAGATTGCAGTTAAGTGGACTGCATAGGGTAAATGTCTTCTAGATTCCTTGCAGGTTCCAATAATTTGTATCATCAACTCTGGCAGATAAATTCTGATTTTCTTGAACAGACAGTAGAAAATGAACCTCTGTGACTCAGTCAATCTCCCTCTACCTCCACCTTGTGGAGTTATAATTGTAGTGAACATGTGGAGAAATTTTTAGAGCTTGATATAAGCATGAACGAGGAAGGTAGGTGCATTACTCTAGCCCACATGAGTTTGCATCCGAACCTATTTTCTGAGATCAAGAGATTGCAAGATGAAGACCCTGTACTTGTAGATATAAAGGATAAGTTAGGTGAAAGCCCTGATTACAAGATAGCAGATGATGGCAGATTGCTATTCCATGAGAGGACTTGTGTACCAAACTGTCTTGAGTTGAAAAAGAAGATTCTAGAAGAAGCTCACCGCTTTAGGTATACCATTCACCCTGGAGCAACCAAAATGTACAAGGACCTGAAAAGAACCTTTGGTGGCCAAACATGAAACGGGAGGTAGCAAATTTTGTATCTCGTTGTCTCACATGTCAGCAAGTAAAGGCTGAACACCAGAAACCTGCTGGGAAGTTAGATCCCCTCGACATTCCCAAGTGGAAATGGGAAGATATCGGCATGGATTTCATGATGAGCTTACCTAAGTCTCAAGGCGGGCATGATGGTATCTGGGTTATAATCGACCATCTCACCAAATCGGCCCATTTTCTACTGATCAAGAGCCGTTGGTCGATTAATGTCCTGGCTACATTGTACATCAAGGAGATTGTAAGGTTACATGGCGTACCTGTAACTATCGTGTCTGATCGAGACCCGCACTTCACCTCTCACTTCTGGAAGGGTCTACAACACTCCTTGGGGACAAAACTCAATTTCACTACTGCTTTCCATCCCCAAACAGACGGTCAGACCGAAAGGACAAACTAGATTGTCGAAGATTTGCTTAGAGCCTGTGTTATTGACTTCAGTGAAAATTGGCATGATCACTTGCCCCTGGCTGAGTTTGCTTACAACAACAGCTACCAGGCTAGTATATAAATGGCTCCATTTGAAGCACTCTATGGCAGGAGTTGCCGATCTCCCATATGCTGGGAGAAAATTGGTGAAAGATAGATACTAGGTCCCGATATGCTTAGACATGCTAATGAGAAGGTCCAACTCATCAAGGATAGACTCAAGACTGCTCAGTCAAGACAGAAGTCCTATACTGACAACAGAAGAAGAGACCTGTAGTTTCAGATTGGGGACCATATTTTCTTCAAGGTTTCTCTTGGTCGTGGCATTAGAAGATTTGGTGTTAAGGGCAAGCTTACACCGAGATTTATTGGACCATTCGAAGTGCTGGAAAGAGTTGGCGAGGTAGCATACCACATTGCTTTGCCTCCTCAGCTGTCGGAAGTACACAACGTGTTCCACGTTTCTATGCTGAAGAAATATGTGCACGACCCTTTCCACGTCATTGATCATAATGACCTGGTGATTCAGAAGGACCTCACCTATGAGCAGAAGCCAATGAAAATAGCATCAGAAGAGATGGTGCCTCAGGAGGAGAGCGTTGAAGGGACGGGCTTTATCCCGAGGACCCATGAAGAAGCATCTCCAGAAACTGTAAGCTCCCCTTCTTCGAGTATCCGAGCAACGGCCCATGACAAGGTGACAGCAAGGGAGGCCTCAGCCTTGCAGGAAATTACAGAGAGAGTCCAGCCAGCACTCCCAGCAGCTCTCCCATCTTCTTCCTCCCAACCGGATGTCGCATTATGGGCAGACATCGATAATGAGGTGACCTTTGAAGTCACCTCATCTGTCTCCTTTAGCTTCGCCTCATCCGAAAGCTTTGTGTGGCAGAATCTGGACATGCTGCGCCAGTTGGTGGAGTCCCAGCTTGGACTAACTTATCTGCAACTGAAGGAGATAGCCAACCGCTTCACCACTGGTCTGCAGGCGATGGGCTGTCCCTTAGAAACATGGGCCCAGCGCGTCTTGTTGTTGCTAAAATTTGTGCACCGCCGGGATTTCCTGGCGCACGTTTTGACTGACAGGCTGGTAGCTCTGAGGTTGCAGAAGGTGGAGTGCCGATTTGAGCTGGAGAAGATGAGCCTCATACTTCGGGAGCGTCATGGCCAACTGCAGGCTTTTACTCAGTGGGAGCAGTCCATACGAGACCGAGTGAGCATTTTAGAGGCTGAACTGGCTAGTCTCCGGGCCGAATTGCCGCAGGTAGCGTCCTCTCGGCCACAGTTCGCCGAAGAAGTAGCCCTGCTGGAAGGTCAGGTGGTATCTCTTCAAGATGAGTCTGCTCGGCTGTAGGAGGAGGAGGGTCGTTTACATGACTTGAGGGCTGCTCCGCATGTGGGTCTTCTGGCTTTCGAGGACATATTTTGACGCCAGTGAATGTCCCCCTTCTTTTTTTTTCTTTTTGCAATATCATTCCCTTTCGGGGAATACTTTTGTACTCCTTTCTTCTTTATATGACAAAAGAAATTTTATGTTGGTCTCATGTGTTTCTATTCTTCACTTATTACATTATCATTACCTTATAGAGAGTTGGTAGCAGTTTTAGCAATCCCCATGCGGATAGCCCGTATTAGCAAGAGAGTATGCACCCTTTCAAAGAGAGGATGGGGAACTCACTCCACCACGTGACGGTATCCGGAGGGTTCTCAAACCAATTTTGTTGGTAATAGCGAATGTCTTTTGGGCCATATGTGCCGTCAGTGAGGTTGTTTGTAGAAGAGTAGGTGAAAAGGTTTAGAGTATCATCCGAAACAGATGAATGGTCTGCTCTGGGTAGGCTTCCAGTCTGGTTGGGGCAATGTGCCAATTGACCAGTGAATGGTTTTATCATCGATATTGGGTTTATATCAATGCAAAAAAGTATTATAGCCAGGTCCGTCAGGGGTCACAGCTCAAGACTCTCCCAGGCCCAAGTGGGCAGAAGAAATGAAGCTCTCAGACGTCCGTGGTGATAGACTCAGCGACATTTGCTTGCTTTGTAGTAGCAGGTAATAATTAATTATTCCTGCGCACGTTGGTGTGTAACAAAAAGTCAACACACTTTGTTTTGAGTATAGTCCATACGTTATGTGATAGGAAGTACACAGGCCACCATATATATATCTATACTATACATATAAGAGAAAACAGTGGGTTTTTTTTACCGGTTCAATTGCAATCTTAATTGATACAATTTTTTCCCGCCGGTTCAATCGGTGTTTCCGCTCACCGGTTCACCGGTTCAATTGAAGCCCCACCCCTGGCCGCCCTTCGGCTTCCCCTGACCCTCCAGCCACTTGCCGCCATTCCCCTTCACGACCCCCTCGTCATCCTTCCCATTACCCTTTAGCCCTCCGCCGACCTTCCCCTTCCCCTTCCCGAGCCCACCGTCGTCCTACCCTTTACCCTTCGTCCCGTCGCCGAGCCCGCCACCTTTCTCCTTCCCGCTGCCCCCGTCTTTGTTGCCACCATCGCCGCCGCTCCCGGTTACCCTTCCCGTAGCCTCCGCCCCTGTTTCCGCCGTCTCCGCCGCCCTCTTGTTACGCTGCGGGCCATAGGAAGAGCTGCCACCACTGGCTGACGCGCCCACGGCTCCACCTTCCGTCCCCGCCTCGGCCGTTGCTGGCCACTCTGCTCCCCTCTGCGCCAAAGCGCTTCCTCCACCGTCGGTGCTGCGCCGCCCTCCTCTGTCCAGCCATGGCTCCACCTCCAGCGGCTGCTGCTGCTAGATCCTCCTCACACAACGCCGCTCACCTCCTCCCGTAGGTCAGTAGAGCATTTTGATGTTGTGTAACTCTAAGTTTCTATGTGATAATGGTTGAGTTGTTTATGCTTCTTTACTTTTTTGTTCTTTTGATTACATTACAATATCTGCGTTTTGATTTGGTCGAATGAGTCATGGTGACAATAGCTTTTGGGGTTGTTCTGTCTGGCTTTTATTGTCTTGAGCTTGTGTTGGTTTCATTATTGAAGAGGTCAATGAATTATTTTATTTAAAACAACGGGGGGATTCCAACTAATTCAGGACATTAGTGTGATGCTTGTTTCATTATCTTTTGAGCACGATGTCGATTATATTGACATGTATGTTATTTTGTTGTAATGATGGTATATGTTCATATGTTATCATTCTAACTATGTTAGTGTGATGAAGGTAGGTAAATTTATTTGCCCTGACTGTCACAGCCATCCAGATTGCCAGCACCGTCCCTCTCTTCCACTCCTCCTAAGCAGCCACATCCTTCCTTCGACACAAAGAAAAAGTCAATTGGTATGAAAACCACTACCTTTGTCTCATCTTCTGAAACATCAACTTCTAAAACAACACCTATCCTAAACCAAGAAAATGCTAAAAACAAAGGAAAAGAGAAGGTAGGAGAATCAATCAAGAAAAATTATGATCAACCTAAAAAGGTTCACCAACAATCCCAAACAGGCCGACACTAGCTAAGTCTAGGTCTGCACATCCTAAGGGTAGAAAGAATTTCAGCAATCGGACAGGTCGGCACTACCCTCAGGATAGGTCAACACCTTCATGGTCAACCACCTATCAATTTGCTAGGTATGTACCTATAGGTTGACACGTAGGTTACAGGGACCCGACAAATCTCTCATCCCGAGACCATTATAAATTGGTTGAACGGGAGACAGGTCAACACTTTCATGACAAGATGTCGACACATCTAGCAAACAAAGATCGTTATAGATGGTCAGAACAGGGGAGAGGTCGACACTTCACCTCCTACAGGTCTACACCTTCATGGGCCTGGGGTAGTTATGAACCTTATAGTCATAGGTTTGCCCAATCTCAATACCCTAGGAGCTATGACACTTACTATCCCTACAGACCAACCTATTGGAACAGATGGACAAAGAATCAACCCTCTTTCAACATTCCTAAAACCTCCATGGCTCAACCTATTAAACGAGAGAAAAGGAATGGTAACAAAGAAAAGAGGAACCAAAACTTCCAACCAAGCAAATAAAATGAGAATGTTAAGAAAGTTTGGATTTCAAAGTCCTTGTTCTCCTATTTTGCTGAGATGAGAAGATTAATGGGACCCAATTGTCATTGGGTTCCAAACATTGTCACTTGATCCCTTGTGCAGGAGTGTCTTGTAGCCGTGCATAACCGTCGGTACTTTGATAGTGGTTGCTCAAGACACATGACTGGGGACAGAATAAAGTTCTGTCTCTTGGTAGAAAAGAAAGGTGGACATGTCACGTTTGGAGGGAAGAATAAAGGAAAGATCATTGGAATAGGTAAAGTTAGTAAGAATCCCTCAAAATCAATTGAAAATGTCTTGCTTGTGGATGGTCTAGAATATAACTTGTTGAGCATAAGTTAACTTTGTGATAAAGGTCATACCCGGTTCTCCTAGCCCTTTCAAGTCTCCCGAATCTAAAGGGCCGTCCATGCATGACTGGGTCATACTTGGACGTCTAGGTGTTCCCCATGCCACAAACCGCCAGTTGCATAACATGCATGCATGGCACACATTCGGGTGTCCTGGTCCACCCTTGCATGTCTCTGGGTCAGACTAACATTAGGTGTGTCTAGGGTCTTGTGTGTCTGTGCATACATCGAGTCGAGTCGGTCTTATGTACGCTCGCGATTCCATTTAGGAATATCAAGAGGATGCAACTTACCGGCAGGCTTTTGATGTTCTGCCTTAACCTGTTGGCAAGTGAGACATCGAGACACAAATTTCGCTACTTCCCTCTTCATGTTAGGCCACCAGAAAGTTCTTTTCAAGTCTTGGTACATCTTGATAGCTCCTAGATGAATGGAGTATCTCGATCGATGAGCTTCTTCTAAGATTTTCTTCTTGAGTTCTAGACAATCCGGTATACACGTCCTTTCCTTGAACATCAATCTCCCATCAGATACTAACTTGAAATCGCATTGCTCCTCTTTCATTTTACCCTTGATATCTACCAATACTGGGTCGTTATCTTGTAACCCTTGAATTTCTGATAATGGATCTGCCTGTATTCTTATGTGAGATAATGCAATAATCTTACCTTCCAGGTTCATATTGATATTAAGCTTAGAGAATTCTTCTAGCATCTTCCACTCCTGAATCATGCAATTGTCTAGTATTACTCTTGACTTCCGACTGAGGGCATCAGCTACAGAATTATGCTTCCCTGGATGGTATTGTATGGTAAAGTCGAAGTCCTTGAGGTATTCCAGCCAACGTCTTTATCTCATATTTAATTCTTTCTATGAGAATAGATACCTGAGACTCTTGTGGTCGGAGTATACAGTAAATTGTACTCCATATAAGTAGTGCCTCCATATTTTCAATGCAAACACTACTGCAGCCAACTCTAAGTCGTGGACTGGATAGCTTTCTTCGTGCTTTTTCAACTGGCGAGAAGAGTAAGCTATAACTCTTCCTTATTGCATTAAGACACATCCGAGGCCAATGCCAAATGCATCGGTGTATACCTCAAACTTTTCTCCTTCAACTGGTAGAGCTAAGACCGGGACAGTACTTAGGTGATCCTTGAGAGCTTGGAAGCTTCTTTCACATTTCTCGCTCCATTCATAACGGATCTCCTTGCGAGTTAGCCTAGTGAGTGGTACGGTGATCTTGGAGAAATCCTTGATGAATCACCTGTAGTAGCCGGCAAGACCCAAGAAGTTTCGGATCTTGCTAGCATTGGTCGATCTTTCCCAGTTCCTTACCGCTTCAACTTTTGATGGATCTACAGATAGTCCATCCTTTGAAATAACATGTCCCAAGAAAGACACTTCTTCTAGCCAGAATTCACATTTACTGAGCTTTGCATATAGCTGATTTGTCCTCAATATTTGTAATGCAATCCTCAAATGCTCCTCATGTTCTTCCTTGGTCTTTGAATAAATTAATATATCATCAATGAAAACCACCATGAACTGATCTAGATGAGGCCTGAATATACTATTCATCAACTGCATAAAGGCTGCAGGGGCATTTGTTAGTCCAAAAGAACGACCGAGCATTGAATCTGAGCTCATGCTCGTTGACACGGCACCACCGAGCGACTAGCGGACCCCCTACCTAACCGGGCTCCGAGACTCCCAAGAGCCTCCGAACCCTCGGGAAGCTCGGAGATTGAAGTACCAAGCCCGACGCCTCGTCGTCCTAGACGACGCCCTATACCGTAGGTCTTTTTCTGCCCCCCTCCTCAAATGCCTCGGAGCCAACGAAGCCAGTCGGGCAATCCAAGAGGTTCATGAAGGCATCTGCGGTGCGCATCAAGGAGGAAGATCACTCGCCTGGATCTTGCTTCGGCAAGGTTACTGGTGGCCCACTCTTCAGCACGACTGCTCGACCTACGTACAAAAATGCGACCGATGCCAACACTTCGACCACCTGGTCCACCAGCCTACCTCAGAGCTCGTCACCCTTATCGAGCCATCTCCCTTCGCTCAATGGGGAATCGACATCCTGGGGCCATTCCCTACGGCTCAGGCCCAGAAGAAGTTCGTCATCATAGCCATCGACTACTTCACAAAATGGATTGAAGCCGAAGCCACTGCCAGGATTACCGAGTCAGCCGTATGGAGCTTCGTATGGAAGTCGATCATTTGTCGTTATGGTATCCCCCGAGTGATTGTGAGCGACAACAGTCGGTAATTTGATTCTCACTACTTTAGAGACAGATGTGCCGACCTAAGTATTCGCAACCACTTCACTTCGGTAGCCCACTCTCAGGTCAATGGATTGGTCGAAAATGCCAACAAAACTATATTAAAAGGCATTAAAATTAGGCTCGACAAGGCCAAAGGAAGCTGACTCAAGGAATTACCAAATGTACTATGGTCACACCGAACTATTCTGAGAACGGCCACTGGTGAAACCCCTTTCCAGTTGGTGTGTGGCACAGAAGTCATAATTTCGTTGGAGATCGGCAACCCCTCTCTCCGAATCATCAACTTCTCGCCCGAGGTGAACGAGCAGAAACTGCTGGAGAACCTCGATCTGGCGAGCGAGATCTGAGAGATTGCCAGCATCTGAGTCACGGAATACCAGCGGCGTCTCACTCAATACTACAACGCCAGAGTCCAAGATAGACACTTCCAGGCAGGAGACTTCGTCTTGAGGGAAGTCGAAGCCTCTAGACAATTGGAGGCAGTGGGCAAGCTGGACCCTAACTGGGAAGGCCCCTACCGAGTGGTCGAGATGCTCGGGAAAGGAGCATATCGACTGTCCACCATGGAAGGAACATGTAATGCCCCGGATCCTTAATGGGTCTTATTGGATCCTGTGTTTGGGTCTCGGATCTGTTTTCTCGAGGAATTCGGCTCCGTCGTGTCTGGAATTTCGTTTCGGACATCTTTTATGTTCGGGTACCACTCACAAGGCTAACTCGTAAGGAGATCCACTATGAATGGAGTGAGGATTGTGAAAGAAGTTTCCAAACTCTTAAGGATAACCTAACCACTGCCCCGGTCTTAGCTTTGCCAATAGAAGGAGAGAAATTCAAAGTATATACCGATGCATCTAGCATTGGCCTCGGATGTGTCTTAATGCAACAAGAGAGAGTTATAGCTTACTCTTCTCGCCAGTTGAAGAAGCATGAAGAAAACTATCCAGTCCATGATTTAGAATTGGCAGTGGTAGTATTTACACTAAAGATATGGAGGCATTATCTCTATGGAGTACAATTTATAATATACTCCGACCACAAGAGTCTCAGGTTCCTTTTCTCACAGAAGGAATTAAATATGAGATAAAGACGTTGGCTAGAATACCTCAAGGACTTTGACTTTACCATACAATACCATCCAAGAAAGGGTAATTCTATAGCTGATGTCCTCAGTCGAAAGCCAAGAGCAATACTAGCCAATTGCATGATTCAGGAATGGAAGTTATTAGAAGAATTCTCTAGGCTTAATATAAGCATAAACTAGGAAGACAAGGTTATTACATTGTCTCACATAAGGATACAGACATGGTTACTTTCTGAAATTCAAGGGCTACAAGATAGTGACCAGTATTAGTGGAGATCAAAGGTAAAATTAAAGAGGAGCAATGCGATTTCAAGATAGCATCTAATGGAAGATTGATGTTCAAAGAAAGGACGTGTGTACCAGATTGTCCGAAACTGAAGAAGAAGATTCTCGAAGAAGCCCATAGATCAAGGTACACCATTCATCCAGGAGCTACCAAGATGTACCAAGATTTAAAAAGGACCTTCTGGTGGCCAAACATGAAACGAGAGGTAGAGAAATTCGTATCTCGATGTCTCACTTGCCAACAGGTTAAGGCAGAACACCAAAGGCCTACCGGCAAATTGTAACCTCTTGATATTCCTAAGTGGAAGTGGGAAGATATCGGTATGGATTTTATAATGGGACTATCTAAATCAAGGGAAGCACATGATGGAATATGGGTCATTATTGATCGTTTGACCAAGTTGGCACACTTCTTGTCAATCAAGAGCCGATGGTCAGTAGATGTCCTTGCTGCCTTATACATAAAGGAGATAGTCAGATTACATGGTATACCAGTTTCAATTGTGTCTGACCGAGACCCGCGTTTCACTTCTTACTTTTGGAAGGGTCTACAACATTCGTTGGGGACTAGACTTAACTTCAGCACTGCATTTCACCCTCAAACGGATGGTCAGACGGAAAGAACAAATCAAGTAGTGGAGGATATGCTCAGAGCATGCATAATTGATTTTGGTGGAAGTTGGCATGATCACTTCATCCCTGGACCCTTGGAGGTTCAATCCCAAGCTAGCCATCCCCCGGAGCTGCGAGGTCCCACCTCGGACCCTCACCACCATCATTGTGTTACCTACGGGCACGAGTGTGCGCTTAGCGGGTGAGTCCGCCCGAGTGAAGCTACCGGTCCGTGAGTTACTTGCTTGCTAGAGGGTCATTTGGTTGATCCCTAGGTCGTTTCACATCACAAGGCCCTCCTTCACACCCTTCCACCCCCTTTCCCCTCCCATTTACCTCCTTTTCCCACCTCCCATCTTCAACTTGCACCTTCAGTTCGTAGATAGCAGAGAACCATCTGTTTGCAGAGGTGACTGCGACTTCGTCCCAGTGTTTCTGGAGGCCCAAGAGGTACCATTGGAAGTGTCTCCGAGTATTCTTCGCAACGGTGGTGTTCTCATCCTCATCCGAGCTCCGAGCTGCCCGTGAGAGTCATTCTTCCCCGACTGCGTAGAAGAGGTCCAGCCAGCAACCTGAGGCTACTTGCAGAAGCTGCCACAATCGGTCCTTTGAAGATCTGGAGACGAGGCTTGGCCAAGACCTTCTAAAACGAGTCTAATTTCATCTCCAAGAAACGGCACTCCATTTGGCATCTGGAATGATCTCTTCTCAATTTTCTCTCCAAGGTGCGCTGTCCTATCCCCTCTTGGACTGAACAGATCCCTGTTCACTGGTCGGGCTATTCTGATCTTCTCCGACATCATCTGGCACTTCCGTGGGTCACATTTCGAAGAAGACATGATAACTATTCCATCGCCTCTATCCACGCTCGATTATGAGTCTGGGAGTGTTTGTGGCAGCCCAGACTTTTTGCTGCTGTGGCTCTGTAGTGGTCAGAATCAGAAAGCAGAGGCCCTGTTCGTGGCTCTTCCCCGATCGGTACCGATAACCTAGGAATTTCAAAAAAATCAGGCAAGACCCTGGTCCAATTACGAGGAGTTGGCCTCTGGTTTCATCAAAAATTGAGTTCTAAAGTGGTCGCAGTAGTGTCGACAACATCCACTTGTCCCCTATTCCAGAAGCAGGCAGAACCGACAGCCGCCGTCCGTTGAAGCCCCGAGCCCATCTCTTCCCTTCCCCGCCTGGCCGGGTTACCACCCCTCCCTGCGTGGAGGTAGTTTTGGTTGTAATCAAGTTAACCCCCACCCCAAGACCCCCCTCCTGTGTGAGGCGCAATGTTGTACAGTCTTGAGTAGGTTGAAGCTTCATCACAGCGGCGTGTGGGGAACCCACGCTTTCTCATTCGCCCTCGTCTCCGATCGGGACCGGTTTCTTCAAACCGGTCAAGTAAGCACTCTTCCCTTGCTCTAATTTAGGTGCTTGTCATTCAATTTTAGCTCATAGCTGCGCTATAACGTGCGACCGCGTTCATTTAAGAATATGAACAATGGGGCGGTGAGGCGGTAAGGGATGTGGTCCAAGTGTTGGACGCGATCCTGGAGAATGCGCTCAAGGTCTCCACCGCGTTCTATGATTAACGCGCTCGAGGCTATGGTCGCGTCTACTAATGTGACCCTACCTTGTGCCGCGTCAATGCGTTGATGCGCAGGAAGGGTTGGACGCATTCGCTTGGCATCGCAGCGCATCCTTTGGATGCGTTTACCATCACAATGCGAGCGTGCACAGTGTTAATGGTCTTTAATTTTTGGGGTATTATGTGAGTTATCTCGGGCTCTGGTGAACCTAGTATTCAATGCCTTGTTGGCGTTTGACTCGATAGATTCCTTGGGTGTTTCGTGAGAGTTAGATCAGTATGTCAAGGGATCTCGGAAGAGAAGTCTTATCCCGAGCAATGTTCGGTGTTTTCTCCGTGTTAATTGGCTTGCCTTCGACCCCTTGGTTAACCTATTATACATGGATGTCATGGACGTCCTATGAGGGCTGTGACCATGTTATAGGGTGTTCGAATGTGCCAATGCTCCGAGTAGTGTTTTGTGTGATTTAAAGAGTCATTATGGTTTCTGGTCAACCCGGTTGTGACCCAGTGGTTGACACGTGACCTCATAAGTGTCTCTATTATCTTGTATGGATCGAGACTCTGGTTTTAGGCACATGGAGGTATTATCTTACCTCAATTTATGTGCTTATTTGGTCTGAGAGATTTGATGCTCCCTCATGTTTCGTGATTTGTGTTATACGGAGTCGAGAGTCCTATGTGCAGCTTAAGGGCTGAGGACTTGTGTTTTATCGTGATTCTGACTTAGGGACTAGGCTAATTAATGGTATGTTGCATGATGTGCGATGATGTTGACCCGTGTCGTGTGACTCAAGGATCATTGTGTGTAGGTCTAGTTGTCTATCCTTAGTTTGACAGCAGTTCTACGTACTGTCTTGTACCTTGTGTTTTGTAGTGCATACGACAGGTGAGTGTTTACCCTATCCACACTGTTGGGTCCCACAGTGTAGTGGCACGGATCTAGAGGGGGGGGTGAATAGATCCCTCTCTAAAATAAGGTTCAATTAGAACAGTTGACTGCTTTTCAACAGAACCTCACCAAACGTGTGCAAGAAACACAATCACACCGGAGAGACTAGCACATATAATTAACCACAAGCATTGAAAACTTTGGCAAAGATAAACGACATATAATCCAAACCAACCTGTGAATGGTGATAGAGGATAAGGATCAACCACACAACCAATCACATGTGAACATTGATTTTTAGGTGGTTCGGGACCACGACGGGTACCCTACGTCCACCCCTCACTAGACCCCGTACACCGCGGGACCGTGAGTGAGTGTACCCATCCCGTGGCCCTAGTCGAGCACCGAGCTCGGACTAGACTCCCATAGACGCTTGGCGGTTCCTTGGCCGCCGAGACTCCTTCGCCTCCCTCAAAGGGACGGCTCGTGAGCTTGGATTTCTTGTTGAGAGACGCCTCCCTTGGAGGAACGCCTCGGAGGTCAGCCGCCCGGCTTGCCTTTGACGTGCGAGTGCTGGCCGCACTTTGTTGCATTCGTAGGTCTCAGCCCGTGTCAGCCCTGTTCCGCATCACTCTAGATCCTACATCATGTGGTATCAGAGCCTAACTCTTCTGCAGGGACTAACATCCTGAAGAGCTAGATTCATAATGGATGCTAGAGTTATGACAGTCGAAGGACACTCCACAACCAAGCCTCCATACTTCGACGGCTCCAACTATGCATATTGGAAGAATCGTATGTAAGTGTTTTTGAGGGCAAAAGATTATGAGATCTGGAGAGTGGTCAGCAAGGGACTGTCTGAGCTCCCTGGAGATGAAGAACTGTGGACTAAGGAGCAGATTCAAAAATCCACTTTGAATTGGGGAGCCATCAACGCGATTCAATGCGCCCTTCATCCCACTGAGTTCTGCAGGATATCATCCTGCTCTACGACGAATGAGATGTGGGATAAGTTAGAGGTGATTTATGAAGGGACTTCTCAAGTCAAGGAGACCAAGGCGAACTTGCTTGTATCGGAATATGAGGCATTCAGAATGAATCTAAGTGAGACAATCACTGAAATGTATCCTCGCCCCACGATCATCACCAATGGTCTCAAAAGTCTTGGGAAGACTTATTCTGATAATGAGATAGTGAGAAAGATTTTGCGATCCTTAACTCCAATTTGACACACCAAGGCTACAGTGATCGAGGAGTCTAGGGACCTGAAGAATACCAAGGTAGACGAGTTGATCGGTTCACTCATGACTTGTGAGATGAACCTGCCAAAGATCGAGGAGTTAGAGAAGAAGAAGAAACCTATTGCGTTGAAGGCTAGCTCCAGTCGATCCAATCACAGTGGATCCTCCAGTGATCATAGTTTGTCTGAATCAGAATTTGAAGGAGATCAGGTAGCTATGCTGACTAGAGAATTCAGAAGATTTCTGAGAAAAGAAGGAAGATATTTTAGAAAAAGACAGATGAGAGGCAGAAGACAACCAAGGTATAAATTTAATCTTGCTAAAAAATATGATACTAATGTTTGTTATCACTGCAGGAAAGCAGGCCATATGAAGGCAGACTGCCCGGAGCTCCAAAAATTGAAAGAGAAGTTAAAGAAGAAGAATACAAAAGGGAAAGCCCTGGTGAGTACCTGGAGTGACGAGACTAGGGAGGTCTGCAGGTGGGAGGGGGATGTGGTCGATGGGTTGGCAGTGGAGGGTGGCGGAGGTCGGCTCGACGGTGAGGTCTGCTGGGGAGGGATGCGACGGGGTTAACAGGGAGAGGGAGAGAGTGGGAGTGGGGAGGCCGGTCGGTGGCGTGGTTGTGGGCGCATGGAGGTGAGGGAGTCGATGTGAGACGTAGGGAGGCGGGAATAGGGAGAACGATGGAGAGCTGGTGGTGGTCCGGCGTGCATGGGTTGTGCGGGCCGGAGTGAGAGAGGGAAGGAACTGGCAAGGGGTTCGCGGGGTCGACCAGTTCACGCGGGAGGGAAGGAGAGTTAAGGGAGAGTGGGGGGGCGTCGGGCTTACGTGGAGGAGGGTGACGGCGGTGGTGCGGTGGCTGGAGAGGGTGGCAGCGGAGGTGGGGAGGTGCCGGAGGTGGGGAGTCGGTGCAGGGAGTGTTGGCCGGTGGGCGGCTAGGCTGGAGAGGGCGGCAGCGCTCCGTGGGAAGGAGAGAAAGAGAGAGAGTGGACGGTGCGGCGGGGCTCGCGTCGGTGGTGGCTGGGTGCTGTCTGAGGAGAGGGGAGTGATCGGCGGGCGTGGTGAGGCTAGCCGCGGTGAGGTGGGTGGAGGGATGGCGGCGTTGGGAGCTAACAGAGAGGGGGAGAGAGGGTGCCGGGGGTGGCTGGCGACGGTGGTGGTCGACGGGAGGTGGCCGGAGTGTGGCGGCAGTGAGGCTCGTTGGCAGTGAGGGAAGGAAAAATGGAGAGGAGGGGAGGGAATTACGTGGGAAAGAGAGAGAGGGTGCAGAGAGAGAGAGAAAATGAGTGAGAAAATGAGAAGCCTCCCCTCTCAACAGTGATAGTAAGTCACCTATATAGGTGGGGGTGGGGTAGAAATCCAATTAAAGAAATATAGGGGGTATAAAATAAAAGGAGGGGGGGCAAGATCCTAGAAATAAGGGGGGGAGTTAAGAGGGGTAGTAAAAGATATTTAATATTGATATTATTATGGTTATTATTATTATTATCATTTTATTAAAGATATACATATTTACAATATATATAAAAAGAGAATGGGCCAAGCCCATTAGTTTTGTTTATTTATTTTTTTTGGGTGGGAATGGGCCAAGCCCATTATGCTTATTTGTTTGTTTTTGTTTGTTTTTTTTTTAGGATGAGAATGGGCCAAGCCCATTAACACATACCTTTTTATATTTTTATGTGGTGAAGGAAGCAGCCGGAAGCCCATTAACAAAGCCCTCAACATACTTTTATTCATAATTTGACTTGCGTGAGACGAGACGGTCAAACAAAGATCGGAAATCAATCAAATGACTTAATTATGCGAGCCGCTTCGGGGCGTCAATCATTCAATCATCAAACCACAGATGCATATGGTGTTGCTATCATCAAAACATCTTCAAAATATCAGATTCAATCATTCAATCATACAGACTCATGTGGTGACTTATAATGTTGCTATCATAAAAATCACAGGGACACAACATCTCATGCCTTCATCTATCCTATTATGCAGGTTCGCTGGACACCATATCAGGGTGAGGGGCACGAGGGCCATCCTTGGGTGGAGGCTGCGCTTGCCTTCTCAAGTCGTGACGTCTGACTTCACTACATCAACATCTTGGAGCCACTCCATCATCGCGTGGTGATGAGGACACAGGTGATTCTATAGCCAGTCATCCCCTTCCCAGGAGAGGGATCCGAGGAGGAGCGTGTGGGGAGACACTACCACGGCCTTTGGGCCTGATCGATTGGATAGCTTGTGCAGGGGACCAGATTTGAGACTGGTCACAACGGGGCCAAGTGGTGCGTGCCCGGGCGGAGACAGACGATGCCTACTTGATGGCCCACGCGTGGTGCTATGGGAACCAAGTTTTTCATGGCACACGATGACCGGTACGCACTCCTAAACTTACAACTCCTAAGATGCTTATGATTTTGATGGACCACTGACTGATTTTCTAAATGTAGTTTGACCCTGAAGGACGGGTCACGGAGCTTCAAGGGCTCCTCCATTCCACTTTGTAGTAGCGGGATGACCTCCAGCGCTCGCTGGAGCTCTTGGTAAGCTACACCTGACTTTACCTAAATGTGATGTAATGCTTATGCAACTGGCTTACTCCTGTATGCAGCGTGCTGAGGGTTCCCAGCGGACTGGACCCGATGCCCCTTCTTCTTCTTCCCAGCCACCAGTAGACCATGCTCAGCGGGATGCAGATTTTGCGGGAGCGGTTGCACGGGTGTGTGTAGGGAGTTCAGGGAGCAGTTCGCACTCGGATCTCGTGGACCTTGGTTCGTGCTGTGTACTTCGCCATGCCGGAATTCCAACAAGTCCGCCTCCGCCGAATGGGTTTCGGGGAATTCTTAGATATTGAAGTCTTACGGGTGGATGTTGGACTGATACGCGCCCTGAAGGCGCGCTGGGATCCTGGGTGCAAGGCCTTCCTCTTCCCCTGGGGGCACATGATCCCAACCTTAGAGGACGTCACCCGCATCACCGGATTGCGGGTTCACGGGTCGGCGGTGTCCGGCTATACACTCCCCGACTATCGGGAGATGGCACACGACCTGCTGGGGCTGGAGCTGGAGGGGACCGGCCGGACGTCACTAGTGCCGAGGATAGCTCTGCAGGAGAGCCTGGGCCTATTCCATACACAGAGATCAGTAGGGGAGACCGTGGCAGCCTATGAGGCACGACTAGTGGCAATCCTGGCACGTCCTTCATCATTGGATCACGTGCCCTCCTTATTTTCAACGAAAAGGTATCTGGCATTTAAGTCAAGTGAACAGGGGTCACGTGAAGGAATTAAGAGGCTTTTAACAAAGGCAGCGTTGACGCTGAGCCTGTACTGCATTAACACGATAGAAGGCCTATTTGCTTCATGCATTGACCTTGATAGCATGAGCGTCGACCTTAGCATTCATAAGCATCGACCTTGGCGCGAAAGGTTGAAGACTCCTACAGTGCTGCGTCCACGCTGCCGTTCAACAGCATTGACACAGTGGACATTCTGCTATTAGTAGTTTGCGTAGGCCCCTTGGAGATTGCAGCGTTGAGCTTTGGCTAGCTTAGCGTCGACCTTCGGGCAGCAAGGTCGACCTTTGTCGTTGAAAGCTTGAAGGCTATGTACAACTGCGTCCACGCTGCCGTTCAGCAGCGTTGACGCAGTGGACAGGTTTGGCTTCAATATCTATCTGCTGTACTACTGCGTTCACGCACCGGAAGGAAGCATTGACACAGTGGACACTTTTGCTTTGCTTTAAGTGTATGTGTCTTCAGCTTCAGTTTTCATACCGCTGCGTAGATGCCGACCACCAGCTGCGTTGACGCTGGCTTGAAGAAGCCTTCTTGGACTTGAAAGCTTTGTTCAGCTGCGTAGACGCCGACCACTAGAAGGCATTGACGCTGTGCAGATCACTAGCATCAGTCTTGGTTACTTGTTCTGCAGCGTCGACCCTTGGAGTATGCAGCGTTAACGCAGCCTTGGAAAACCTTGCACAATGGAGGATTTTTAGCAAGATATATGGCACTAGTGTTATCACATAAGATTGGAATGCAATCCAATTTTATCTGATAATCCATTAACTGGTGCTTGATCCACAGTACTTGGGCAGCACAATTACCTGTAGCAACATATTCTACTTCAGCTGTAGACAAGGCTACAGTGTGTTGCTTTTAGATGCCCAAGATACTAGATAACCCCCTAGGCATTGACAGTATCCACTAGTACTTTTTCTATCTACTCGGCACCCAGCATAGTCTGCATTAGTGTAAGCTAGCAGATCTAACTCACACCTAGCAGGATACCATAGTCCTAGGTCTAGGATACCTTGTAGATATCTAAAAATCCTCTTCACAGCTTTAAAGTGTGATTCTTTAGGACAGGCCTGAAATCTAGCACATAAACCTACAGCAAATTGAATATCAGGCCTAGATGCTGTCAAATAGAGAAGGGATCCGATCATACCTCTATATAGCTTTTGTTCCACTAGATTACCTCTAGAGTCTTCATCCAAGCTTGTTGAGGTACCCATTGGAGCAGCTATTTCTTTGAGGTTGTCCATCTTGGGGAAAATCCGATACTGCCTGGGTTTGGACCGACCCGAATGTGCCGGCCAATCTTTACACCATGCGCGGAAGTTATGCCTACAATGGTTGGATGTATTCCGGCAATCCCATTTACAACACCGCCGCCGATCTCGCCAAATGGTTTGCCAAGGAATCCGGAATCCAGTCTCCCGTGCAAACCCCTATGTTCGCCGATTCCATCTGGCTGGATGCGTGGCCTTATGCGACCGATTTGCCCGCCACTGATCTTTACAATGGACAGATGGCCACCGGGGCAAATCAAGGACCCATAGGGCGGTTTACCATAAGCCGTCATGGTGGCACGGCAGCGGCAGCGGCTCCGCGAAATTTTAACATTACCCAAACCCTACCCGGTGCGATCAATGTCGGGTTTGTGGATGGCCACGTCGAGTCGCAAAGATTGGAAAATTTATGGAACGACTATTTGTATAAAAATTACACGCCGGTTTCACCGCGTCCGGGCAAATGAACGGACCGGTTTCAGTTCGGTTTACCAACGATAATCGGCGTTATTCTAAAATCGCGGTTGTTCCCAAAATCTTCTGGCTTTGCCCGGCTGTCGGCCTGAGAATCTTGGAGTCGCGACAGGTTAACCTTTCTGGAGTTGAAGTTTATGCCAATCAGAGTTGCTTTGGTTGAAGATGATGAAGAGGTGCGTGTCAAACTGGCCAGTCTTCTGGAACGCAGCGCCGGATTCAGTCTGGCCGCGCAATATCCCGATGCTGAATCCGCGCTGGACGACATTGTTTGTCGTGAGCCGGACGTGGTTTTGATGGACATCAATTTGCCAGGCATGAATGGCGTCGAATGCGTCAAGAAAGTGGTTGCTCTGCTGCCCGAGGTGCAGGTCATCATGCTTACGGTTTACGAGGGCCCCCTTTCATAGTTGCCCTTTATCACAAGATCCTCTCCCCCTGTATGACAAGATACATTAACATGAATACTCTCCCACAAATACTCTCCCCCTTTGACATCAGCAAGAAGGGGAGGCTAGAATCAAAGGACAGATATCCAAGATAGAGAGAATGCGTTGACGCATGGAAAGTGAAACGTCAACTCAGTAGATACTCAGAAGGTGGAGATTATCAACAAAGGCCAGGGTTTAGAAGTTAAAAACGCTCACATTCAGGGATGTTTAAGAACTTCAAGTCAAATTCCCATGAAACCATGATTGACACAGATTAACTTCAAACCACTTAAGGATATAAAATAATAATATTCTTAACAAGTTTGAAGCACAGTTATGAACGTTAATAGTGCAGAACATTAATAAGGACAGAACTAGTTTCATACTAGGAAACATCTCTCCTCTTTATCTTGCATTAATCAATTTTGAAAGATCGAAAGCTGTAGACCCAGTGGTGACGTTTCCGGGAGCTTGAAATCAACCCTGCTATCTACCTCCGCCCAGATGTCGTCGGCAGCGCCAGACGACGCTGACGGTGTGATCTGTAAGGCACTGGTGCTGGGTTCGATAATGACGGCTACGGTAGCTGGAGGAGCAACTGCTACCGCAACTTCCTTGCCTGCCATCCGAGGCGTGCTCGTCTTGACTGTCTCCGCAATGGGAAGTTCGGTGACCCCACCTGCGGCTTCGCCAACTTCTGCTGCGGTGGGTTCTGCAGAGATGGTCAATGACCCAGAAGCGCCCGCCTCCTCCTCAATGATCTCTCCCGCTTCTACCTCCGGGAGGCTACCTTGCTCCACCGTCAGCTCTTGCGTGACAGCCAAAGACTCAGATACCTCAACCTCCGTCGAGGCGCCAGCCACCACCATCGCTGCAGCTTCTCCCGACGCTGTCGCAGATGCATAAGTCTGTGGAGGCCGTTGAGCGATGGGTCGCAGGATCGGCAGCAAGCTGGACTGGCCCACGTCCAGCTCCGGCAGGGGCACTTGCAATATGATGGTTGGAGGCGCCACCGCAGCCTGCATCACAAGCATATACGTCAGCCATCCAAATGGGAAATGACGAAAGAAGTTACAGACAGGCGGAGAAGGAATTTCCACCTCAGCCGGCACTATGACCAAGCCCCCAAGAGGAGCCCCTGTTGGTTCTAATCCACCTCCTGCCACAGGGTATGATAGCCCTAGCCCGACTATGGGCAGCCTTGGAGGGCTAAATGTTGGCAAGTCACTTTCATAAGCTGAAGAAGCTCCGGCATCTTCAGTCTCTGAGTCTGCTCGTCGGGGTTCATCGTCAGTGGAACCACCCCCGTAATCGACCTGCTCAGAACCGGAGGACCCTTCGGCTTGTTCCCGAACCTCCAGCCTCTGAGGAGGCGCTACACCGCCCAAAATAGCTCTTCCGGCTATGGGCTCGTCAGCAGCTTCCGTCGCCGGAATATCCATTTGGGAGGCGACTGGAGGCTCGTCTCTGGAGGTTGTCGGTTCGACAGCCACCTCCTCAGTAACCCCGACTCCAGGAAGCACCGAAGGCTGGATGTCGACTGGAGAACAACAATTAAAAGCAGTCAAAACCCGGCTGAAGACATAATGGGAGCACATGAGTTCATTGCTAAGCCCTAAAAATTACCTCTTGGCTCCCGGTGGGGTGTCGGTGAGGGCAGATCAATCTCAATAAAGGGCGAAGGAATCTCCTCCTCCCTCTCCCTGGCCGCGTCGCCAGATACTGCCGCCAGTCCAAGGACGGTAGGAATAGTCCCTGTCTCCACATGATAAGGAGTCAGCACGGCACCTAAAGCAGGTCTCCACCTTCCCAAGGTGGAATCTCCCCACCCAAGGCCAATTTCAAATCCCCCTCCACCCTTTCACCTCCCCCAAAGTCACCCAAAGGAGGGAAACCTCCTAAGGAGGCCGCCCCCCATCCTCTCTCCTCCATCCCCCTTCTCTCTTCCCCCCTCTCCCCACACCAAGAGAATCAGCCTAGCTCCTCCTTCCCCCCTGCGTCCCCCTCCTCTCTCCCCATCCTCTTCCAGTGTCCCACCCCTCTACACCTCCCCTACAACACCATCAAGCCCCCCATCCCCCCTCCTCCACCATTCACCCCCATCCCCTCCCCTTCTTGTGCTAGAGAGTGGATCTGGTTTCCTGTCTGCTGCACTCTGGAAGTCCAGTGGCTAGCAGAAGCTGCTGCGTCTTCATCCCGGCGTCTCTGAAGCTCCAAGATATATCAAAAGAAGCGTCTCCGAGTCTACTTCGCAGTGGTGGTCGTCTCGCCTTCATCCGAGCTCGGGGCTGGCCGAGGGAAGCATTCTACGCCGACTGCGCAGCCAACTCCTAGGTTGTAACCTGAGAGCGATTTCAGACTCGACCACGACCTGTAGATGCAATATCTGATGACGGGGCTTGGCCGACCGCTTCCTCGATGTGTCTCCTTCTACCTCCAAGAAACGGGACCTCGTTCTGACCCCGGAGTGATTTATCCTCTCATTTCTCCCCCGACTGCGTAGCTCTGTCCACCCTGGGACAGAGCTGACACCCCGTCAGTGATCGAACTGGAGCGGCTGACCCCGACAACGGCTGGCGCCCCCGTGGGTCCCGTTTTGAAGCCAGTTCGACCACGGTTCCATTGCCGCCAACCGCGCGCTGATCGGAGCTTGGGGCTGTCCGTGGTGATCTCTTCTTCCAAGAGCTGAGGTGCTGCAGCAGTCCAGGACAGAAAGCAGAGACCATGCTTCCAGCCCCACCCCGACCGGCGATGACGTGATCGGCCACCGCCAAATTTCCTGGACCAACCCTCGCCAGTCGCGGGCGTTTCAGCAATAGTTTCGCCTTCATCGGAGCTCGGGAGCTCCCGCAGAAATTCCGGCGGCAGCAAACAGTCCCCTGGTCAAGCAACGTACCAGATCCGACTTCGGCACCGCGTGGGTTCGCATTCCCCGTTTCTCCTCTCCCCGCTTGGCCGGCTGAAGGTCCCTCCCTGCGTGGAGGTACATTTTGGTTGTAATACCTTAATCCCCACCCCGAGATCCCCCCTCCTGCAGAGGTATAGTGTTGTATATGGTTTGACAGGTTGAAGCGTCCTCGCCGTGGCGTGGGTGAGCCCACGCTTCCCCGCGCGCCCCCGTCTCCGAGCGGGACCGGTTTCTTCAAACCGGTCGAGTAAGCATGATAGTCGACACTTGACCACTCCGTAGTCGGCTCATGACCCCTCCGTAGTCGACTTTTGAACAGAACCCCCATCAATCATATGAAGAGGTAGTGGAAGCTTGCATGGGGCATCAGGCATTAGTCGTAGAAGGAAAAGAGAAGAATAAGCCAAAGAACGAAAGGAGGAGCATCATACTCTCTTGCAACACCTTATCGGCCTTGCCCAATGCGAGTCGAGCTATTGAAGAAGAAGACGAAGAGATATGCTATACACCAGTGAGGGCAGCTCAAGTTGCGGCATCTACCTTTCGCCATAAGTATCAAGAAAAGTAGGGACATCCCCCACCGCCTGCTGAAGAAGTTTGCTACTGTACCCCTCCTCCACATGAGGGCATGGGGGCAAGAACATCATCCTATACGGGACCATACGTGACTCGTGCCAACAACAAAATTTCGTTAATCCCACGTGGAATTGGCACGTGAAATAGCATTCCTAGCTCTTACCAAGGTAACCTTGTTCTGATGATGGAGCTCTATCAGAAAATATAAGAGGTTGATACACAGATAAAGAGATTGAGCGTGATGGGTTTACTCCAAGCCACACCCGGGCATGCAGGACCCTCATCTGAGGCTTTACAAGGTGGCGCCAAATCATTTGGAGCTTTACAATAGTCGGCTATGCCTCAATTAACATGAGACCGTGAAGGGAGCACCCTCTTGTGGCGGCCATACCCCATAGCCTCCGCGTACCCATCAGCCCTCCAGGCGCCTCAAGGGGCAGCTTCTACACCTCAGGTAATTCCTCCAATAAACCCACCTTTACAGCTAGTTGGCTTGTACCCAAGTCTGATGACTCCGACAGCAACAAACAAGCCAGCAATAGAACAAGCAATTGAGGAAGAAGTCACCAAAGCAGAATTGTATATGATCAGACAAAAAAATGATGAGTCTGCGTCAGACTATATTCAACGTTGGAAGAATCTCAGTGCAAGGTGCAAACATCCACCGAGCTACAAGGATGCTATCCAGCAATGCAAGCGTAATCTCAGGAAGGAGATCCTGTAAAGGGTAATTGGCCTTGATGTCAAGTCCTTCGACCAATTGGAAGAAATGGTAATTGACGTTGAAGCCTTTCTGGCTAAATATTGCATGACTTTTGCTATCCCAATTTAGGGGAATAAACCAATCAAAGAATAGCAAGCACAACAATAAATAAGCAAGTGGTATCAGAGCCAAGTCGTAGGTTTGTCCCATCAAGCCTAGTCTTAGGTCAATTGCATCCTAGGTCTTAGGTGCATATCATTCCCCCTTGCATAGCCCTTCATTGCATGACCACTCGGAGTGGTACCCCATATCAACCCCATTCATCTTCATCATCCCACGGATTCTCCGGGCATCCTGTCAATCATACCTGGGCATCGCGCCCCTTTCCATCTCCTCTCTCCGGAACCTCCGGACTTTTTCCTCGGGCATCGCGCCCCTTTCCATCTCCTCCCACCGGAACCTCCGGACTTTTTCCTCGGGCATCGCGCCCCTTTCCTTCTCCTTCCTCCAGAACCTCCGGACCCCGCTCCCTTTTCTAACCAACTCTCCTCAGGGCATCGCGCCTCTCCCGATTTTCTATCCCCTACCCCAGGGCACCGCGCCCTTTTCTATCTTCCGCCACCAAAACCTCCAGATTTCCCAGGGCATCGTGACCCTCTCCCTCTTATTCCTCCGAAACCTCCGGATCCCTTCTCTTTATTCCAATTTTTCATTCTTCTCCTCCAGGACATCGCATCCTTTGTTCTCTTCTTCATTTTTAACCATCTTTTTCCACACCTCTTCCCGGGGCACCGCGCCCCTCAACATGCCATTCCTCCGGAACCTCCGGATTCTTCCTCCTCCAACCATGATTCTCCTCCTATTCCACTTCCTCCGGAACCTCCGGATCCGCCTCTTTCCATCTACCAATTTCTCCTCATAATTCCTCCTGATCCTGGGTCCGACCCGACCTCTTCCACCTCTATTGCCTTGGGCATTTGCCCATTCTCCCACTGCTTCCGAGGCTTCAGTCCTCACTCCTCCTCCTAATTCACTGTTTCTTCTGTAATTTGTTCCATGTGATCAGGGTCTCCGCGCCTTAACAAGGGAGTTCTAGCCCTCGTCGCCGCCTCTTTTCCTTTTTTCCTTATTCGTCTTGGTCTGGTCTTGATATCACTCCTTCTTGTTAAGCCACTTTTAAATCCTTTGCTTCCAATTCTTCTTCCCGCCAAATTGAGGACAAATCTCATCCCTCTGGTGGCAGCTATTTCACAAGGTTGCGAGGTAACATATGGCAAAAAGTACGCATTTTCATAATGTCATTCGCCACGCATGGTTTTTCAAAATGAAGTGCTTCTTAACAACGATTAAGAATGGTATTTTAGACTTTTTATCCTAGGTTGAATCATTCAAAACAGAGTCTTTAGGCTTGCTATTACAGCATTCTTATGGCTATGAAACCCCGTGCTGGGCATTCAACGTTCTCTCCCCGCTTGTTGAGAGCAACCCTTAGCTGGGCACTTCCACACACTCCACGGCGTCCTTAGCCGGCCTCCTTTTGGATAAACACCGTTCCTACTCTGGCCATGTCATGAGTATGCAAGAAAGTCTTTTCTCTTCTTTACTCGGCCGAATGCAGGAGCAAGAGGTTGACGGATGAGAAGACCAACCTAGGTAATTCCCAATACGGGAGGAGTCTCAAATAGGGGCAGTCTTGACCCACCCGGGTGACTCGGCGATGCCGAGAAGAGGTGATGGATCAGATCCCTGGCTGGTAGAGTGCCAGCAGGGCTAAGGTGGCCCTCCCAAGGTACGTAGCCCACGATTCAAGGGGCTGGCCGGTGCCAATTGGGGCACTTGGTCCCTCTCTCACACACCCACGGTGACCGCTCGGGAGTGGAGTACTCCGGGGTCGGGCGCTCTCTCACTTGCTCAACGGAGCAACGTTGCGGATATTAAATGAACAAGATTAACTATGGAGCAAGGTTTAGAGTTCACCTAGTTGGTTTGAAGAAACCAACACCGCTCGAAGACGTGGGCGAGCGGGGAAGTGTGGTTCCCCGCACACTGCGTCGATGCCGCTTCCCCTATTAACAATACAATCACTACTCCCCGCACAGGGGGGTTGGACTAAGGGAGGGGAATTTGAGGTTATATCAAAATACTACCACCACGCAGGGAGGGGCGTTAAGCCGGCCAGGCGGGGTGGGGAAGAAAACCAAGAAGTTGTCGAAGAAGAGACTCGACCGAATCTGCCAGCTTCAGGAACGGGCTGACCACCGGTCTCTGTTGATGGCTCCACAGTCTGAGGTGAATTCAGATGACGGTGAAACCAGCTCCAAAACGTCACTATCTGGATCAGGAAGTCTTCAGAATTATTGGGGTGCGGCCTGGAGATGCCTCTGGTCGCAGCTGACTCTGTGGCGGGGCGGCTCTGCCCTGACTGGTTCTGTCCGCAGGATGCATCAGCAGGAAGATGGCATCGGTACGAGTGCTCCCAGAGTCGGAATGGTGTGGAACCAAAGCTGGCACGTCCGTCTACAAGTCTCCTTCGATCTTTGACTAGGAAGACCTCCAGGAGTGGTCGGAGCAGAGAGATAGGAGGTACACAGTAGTAGGGTATCAGGGTTGGATTTCTGAGGACTAACCTGCGCACCCTGACGAGAAAATTCAGAACGAGTAGTCCCATCCTCCGAATGTAGTTCCGTCGATTGGGTTGGAAGGAGGACTGGTCGAAGAACGCTCCGGCCAAACGGCGCCCCAAGGGGAGCAAGGGTGTGGCCGTAAAAGCTTCTGCACTGGTGCTCAGATCTTCCCACGGGTGCCAGCCACGCGCTCCGGCGAGATCGAGTCTCTCGAACAGTCACGAACTCAGATGACGGCGGGATCACCTTGAGGACGAAGCCAACTGGAAGAGCTTTCCAGCAGTGTAGGGTGATTCCTCTTGAGCTCTGATCTGTAGAGGCGACCAATACTGTTGCTGGATGGGACTCTACTGGGCAACAGCAGGGCGCAGCAAAGTGTGGGGGAAGAGGGGGAAAGTGTGGTTTTCAGTAGTGGGGGATCCTTGGATCTGCAGTGGAGAACTCCCCGTGATGGAGTGAAACGGGTGAATTTAGTGAACTTCTCCGCATCCCTAGCCACTTGGTAGGCTTGCTCGAAGGTGGTTACTTGACGCATAAAGAGCTCTTTCTTGATATGGAATTGGAGGCCATTCCTAAAGCGGGACTAACTTAATTTATCCCGTTTAGAGCGGTAACAACAATTTACTTTCATCCTATGGCAATCACAACCTGAAGCCAAAACAAAGGAGTTGATTCATCATAAAAAGGAAAACGTCCGTTGCTTCTTTTCCTCATCCTCCTTCCGTCCAGACTGAAATGGAACGTCCACAACAGAGTGCCACAGCTACACTAGGTGCCGCATCCAGCTGCATCCCCCCTGCACATGGACCCAAAAATGTTACCAGTACGCCCCCATTAATGGAGGAGAAGAGAAGGGTTAGAAGTTTGAAGGGTAAATGAGGAGGATAGTGAACCATGATAAAGGATCCTTTGTAACAGTGGTGTTTTGTGCCATATATATATGTCAGTAAAACACTATCAAAAACAATGAAATGTCAACAAAAGATTATCACAACTGTTAAGAAAACTTTTGATGGATCACTTTCCCTCTTATTTGGGGAAGCTGATATTCTTATTTTTATCTCCCATTAATTTGATAGCAAAGCTGACCCTCTTCCTCGATGAGTTTCTCTTGCACTGTGGCATCAAGCATCCAATCAATAAGAACTTGTCACAATTCACAGATAACGTATATATGTAATTAATTGGTTTGAAATAGGTGATGAAGATACTTATAGATAACTATTATGAAGGGGGGCCATGACTCCCGAATATAGACCAATCATGCATCCTACTTGATATGTGGGTGACATAGATGAATGGACCTGACTTAAGAATCATGTCAAGAGATGTGGCCAGACAAGGCAAACGCATTCCTACTCCCAGGGTGGTTTCCATGTGTGTGGTTGGGTGATGTCCTTTGGGCTTCCACTCACAGGGGTCGAAGGGGTCTAAGAAGGGGGATGGCCTGGAGTGGGTCAACCCCTCATCCTTTAGGGTGGTGTTATCTAAGTTGAGTGGGCCATGGATGAGGTGGGCTTGCCTTGTCATGGTGAGTGGGAGTAGAGAAAGATTGGGGTTGGATGAGTTGGGTGAGTCATGGGTGGAGAGGGCTTGGCCTTTCATGGTAGGCGGTGGTAGGAAGATCATGGTGTTGGGTATGGTGGGTGGGTGTAGGAAGGGATCGAATGGATCATGGTCTAGGTCCTCGAAGTCAACTAAAGGTGGGAAGTCATCCTCCCCTAATGACGTGATTGGGCCGGTATAGTGAGTGGGTAGATCGGCCAGTATCCTAGGGACCAGGATGGTTGGGGAGTGGACCGGCTCAGTCTTTCGCAGCTGAGACAGATCTTGAACCGATTGAAGTTAATACTGATAAACCGGAACAATATTCTACAACTGTCACAACAAAGACAACTGAACTTCTCGAACAAACACCGGGAGTGTCACTTCAGAATGCCGGAGGAATTGCGGCCCTTCCTGCGATTCACGGTATGGCCTCTGATCGTGTGAATATCAAAATCGACCAGGCCCAGGTTACGTCATCTTGTCCTAATCACATGAACCCAGCTTTGAGTTATATTGATCCCAATAAGATTGGATCGATCACAACGATTGCAGGGATTACGCCGGTCGGTGATGGTGGTGACAGTATTGGTGGAACGATTGTTGTTAAAAGTAAACGGCCGTCTTTTTCTGAGAAGAAATTAAACCTCACAAGTTTTTTCAAAAGCAATAATGAAAACGTCGGTGCCTCTCTCACGACCAGTATCGCGAATAAAAATACAAGTTTTCAATACTCCGGTTTTGATGAGCACGCGAACAATTACCGCAATGGTAAAGGTGATCGGCTTAAAGGCACGCTCTATAATCAGAATAACCAAAGCATCACCCTTGGTAGGAAATTACATAATGACGGTGTTGTTTCCCTGAAACTTTCTCGTACAGTCGTTCCTTACGAGGGTTTTATAAATCAGTACATGGATATGACTGATAATGTTTCGAATGCCGCTAATCTTCGTTATGAAGGTAATCTCGGTAAAGCGTATATCGAGTCTTCAGTTTATTACCAGCACACAAACCATATGATGGACATGCTCCGCTCTCAAAGGGCCGGAGAAATGCCCATGTACACTCGTTCCGATGAACTTGGTTACAATGTAAAAGCGACATTCACAAAAAGCATTGTGACTTACCGAGTGGGTAGTGATTTTAATCGTTATCGTCTGAATGATTGGTGGCCGCCGGTTGCAGGTTCCATGATGATGGAGCCGAACAATTACATCAGTATCAACAATGGTATGAGAGACAGATTCGGCCTTTTTGCTGAGGCCAATACGCAATGGTCAGATGATGTTTCCAGTAACTTTGGAGTGCGTACAGACATTGTGAGCATGAATACCGGTGCCGTTCACGGGTACAATGAAACGAATAATCTTCCGGTGGACGCGGCCGATTTCAATAGCAAATCCCGAACGAAGCATGATCGTAATTACGATGTGACAATCATGACTGACGTAAAGATCAACGAGAAGTCAGATGTAGAGATCGGGTTTGCCCGTAAAACACGCTCCCCTAATCTCTATGAAAGATATGCTTGGGCGGGAACAGTCACAGATCCTAACGGAAGCATGGCGAGTATGAACGCCAGAATGATTAACTGGTTCGGTGATGCTAACGGATACGTGTACCAGAAGCTGGCAGCACGCACCGAGCCGCAGGACATGCTCACTACGTGGTACCGCCTGTTTCCTGGCGACGCTATCCCCAATCCCGTCAACATGCGTCTCCTGCACGCCGCGTTTGGCATCCAAACCGAGGGCGGTGAGTTCACCGACCAACTGAAACGCCACGTCTTCTACGGCAAAGAGTTGGACACGGTGAACCTGGCGGAAGAACTCGGCGACGTGCTGTGGTATGTCGCGCTCGCCTGCAACGCGCTCGGCATCGACATGCAGGACGTGATGGACCGCAACATTGCCAAGCTCAAGGCGCGATTCCCTGAGAATTTTACCGAAGAGAACGCGCTAGAACGCGATCTTGATAACGAACGCGGAATCTTGGAGGGGCGCGAAGAGTGAGCGGCTACCCGATGCACCCGCTGTATCTGCCGTACGAACTGGAGCCAGTGAGGATCTGATGAAACTGACCTTGAACCCGAACAGCATCGAAGATTACCGCACGTTTTTGCGGATCAAGTCGATGCCAACCTATGCCTTTCGTGGCCGAGAGGCATTTGTCCCCGACGAGTACGCCGGCCTGATGGGCGGCGCGATGACCGCTATTGATAGCGGCGAATATCATCCCTGGTCTGGCTTGTTTGATTATCAGCGAGACATTGCCCGCCTGGCGGTGCGTAAACGCAAGTTCTGCGTCTTCGCCGATCCCGGCTTAGGCAAGACGTTCATCATGGGCGAGTGTGTCCGCCACGCGGCACCAAGGTTGCGCGGCAAGCGAGCGTTGATCGTCTCGCCGCTGATGGTCGTCGATCAAACGATGGCCGAGTTTCAACGATTCTACGGCGATCGGTTGCCAGTGCGCCAGTTTCGCGCCCACGAACTGCAAGCCTGGCTAGACGGCGAAGGCGAAGAACAGATTGGTATTACCAACTTCGAGGCCCTGACCGACGAACTGCGAGCCGGCAATCTTGGCCTGCTGGCGATCGACGAATCGAGCATGATGAAGTCGCACTACGGCAAGTGGGCGACGAAGATCATCGAGCTAGGGCGCGGCCTGGATTGGAAGTTTTGCTTCACCGGCACGCCCGCGCCGAACGATCAAATCGAGTACGCGAACCATGCCGTGTTCATGGATGCGTTCCCGAACACGAACGCTTTTCTGGCGAAGTATTTCGTCAATCGCGGCCAAACCAATGAACGCTGGGAATTGCGCAAGCACGCCCGCAAGCCGTTCTATCGCGCGTTGTCGCACTGGTGCATCTTCCTGAGCAATCCGGCCACCTATGGCTGGAAAGACAACGCCGGCACGCTGCCGCCGATCCACGTCCACATTCATGACGTGGACCTGACGCCGGAGCAAGTGGCCTTAACCGCATGCGTACGTTCTTCGGATCCGTGTTCAGCACCTTGAGCGCGATGGATTGCGCCTCGTCGAGGTCGCCGCGGTCGTAGGCCTTGTTGGCCTCGTTCATCGTCGCGTCCTTGGTGACGTCGACGGTGTGATCGAGCTCCGGCGGGGGCGGCGGGGGCGGCGGCGTGCCGGCGGCGGTCGCGGTCGGGACCTCGCGCGCGGGAGGCGGGATGCGAGCCTCGCGGTGCGGCGGCGCGATCGGCGGCGCGGCGCGCTCGGGCGTGCCGGCGCTGGGGACGCGATCGTGGGACGCGGCGGTCGCGGGCGCGTGCGTGACCACCTCGGCGGTCGCGGGCGCGGCGCGCACCTCGACGAACAAGTAGATACCCAGGCCGAGGACGACGAGGCCCGCGACCGACAAGACTGCGTGACGGAGCGTCACGCCAGTTCCATAGCACGGCTATAGTCCCGCGGGATGACCATCGTCACGCGCTTGATGTGCGCCGGCATCGTGTTCGCCGCCGCGTGCGGGGACAACTCGAGCGCGTGTGGCGAGGGGACCGTCGAGGCCGATGGTGTGTGCATGGTCGCGGTGCCGCCGCCGGTGACGTGCCGCGATGGCACCGTGTTCGACGAAGCGACCAACGCGTGCGTGATCGACCCGACAGCGTGCCAGGCTGGCACCGTGCTGGTCCGCGGCACGTGCCAGGATCCCACGGCCGGGTTGACGCCGGACTTCGAGGAGGGCCCGGAGCCCAACGGCGACGGCGTCGACGGCGAGGACAGCGCGACGCCCGCGGGCGTGCTGACGCTGCCGACGACCGGCGCGCCCGGGCTGGTGCTGCACGGGACGATCGTGCCGCGGCCGGATCGCGACGAGGACGGCGTACCGGAGGCCGACGTCGACACGTTCGTGTTCGACGCGACGGGCCCCGCGGTGCTCGACGTGACCGTCGACGGCGTCGGTGGGCTCGCGGGTGGGTTCGTGCTCGTCGGCGACGCGGCCGAGCTCGAGGACTGGGGGCGCGCGGCGATCAACCTGTACGGCGACACGGCGCGCCGGCGGCTGTTCATCCCGGCGGCGGGCCACTACAAGCTCGGCATCGTCGACGCACGCGCGCTCACGCTGCCGTTCGCGGTGGTCGGTGGCGACGACGCGGAGTACTTCGTCACGATCACGCAGCAGCCGCTGACGACGCCGACGCCGATCGAGGTGACGGGCGGCGCCGCGACGCAGACCGGCGCGCTCGGGCCGCAGGAGCTCGCCTTCTACGCGGTGCCGCTCGGCGCGGGGCAGAACGAGCTGACGCTGACCACCGCGTTCGACGGCGAGATGGGCGGGCTCGTCGTGCTGGTCGGCGACGCCGTCGCGGGCGCGGCCGACGCGTCGCGCGTTAGGTGCACGTCCTTTGGCTCTGGCTTCGATGGGCGCTCGATATACGGCGCGTCGACGATCAACTTATTTTTCTTCGCCCAGAGCAGCACCATGCGAAGGTGCCCCAGTTCTGTGTGAATCGTTCCATCCTGAATTCCGTTCGGGTGTCTGGCGGACCGGATTGCCCTGCGCTCCTCCGTGTGGGCGCGACAATCGGCGATAGATATGGCCTCTGCCTCCATCGACCCGAAGCGCTTCTCCAGCGCCTTCCACGTGTGGGCCATGGTCCCGACTACGGCTCTCCCCTCCATATCGAGAAGGTAACCCTTCCATAGATCTGCTACTGTCGTCCCGCGCGGGCGAGTGAGTTCCGCATATCGAGACGTGGCGAGGCGGGTCGCCTCTGCCTTGTCGGTTGTTCCAAGTCGATAACGTCGGCGGATTCCACCCGGTTCGTCCCATGTGACGCAGAATTCCCCGTTGAGTCTTGTGAGGCGCCAGTCTGGCATTCGAATATCTCCACGTCTTCCAGCCTTATCCTAAGCAGTTTTCCTCCCAGCCGGAAAGACGGCAATTCGCCGTTTGCAATCATGTTTCGAATGTGACGCTCAGAGCACAGCCAGCGCTCTGCTAGCATTGCCGGCGTCATGGCCCGTGTCGTCATTCGGCGGCCTCCGGCTCAAGCGTCAGCGTTACGCGAAACGGCTTATAGCCCATGTCATGCCAGCGCTGGACGAGTATCGGGAAATCCCGGCTCGCGGCTTTCTCGTGACCGATATGCCGACGCCAAGCGTCGCCAGCAGTTCCGGCAATTGTCGATATGCCCATTTCGAGCCTGATCTGATCGGGCCAGTCTTTGTTGGAGATGATGAAACCGTGGAAGGTGGCGGGCGTCGTCACTTCCGCTCCTCCTTTCGTTCTGCCTGGATGAGGGAGCGGATGTATTCGATAAAGCCATGAAATGCTTTTGGGCGATACTGATAAAGCTCATGGGCGGTAAGAGACCCGATGAATTCCTCCATCGCCTCCAGCCGTGCTTGTCCCATGGCTGCGTGCAGTTCGGCGTTCATCTCCTGATACCGCTCTATGTCGTGGCGGAGGGAGGCGTTCTCGCGTTCAAGGGCTTCGATGCGATCGGCGGCTTCCACGAAGATGCGGCTCCCCAAAACGCGCTGTAGGCTGTTGGCGTCAGCATCGTGCAGGCGTTCGACAAGATCATTCATTGCGTCCGCCCTCCGTCTCGCTGGCGAGTGCCGAGCGGATGCGCTTGTAGGTTCGCTTGCGGGGATGTGGGCGCCCCTGTTCAAATTGAGCCATGTAATCAGCTTGGAATTGGATCTCGCGCTTGACCTGCTCGGCGGTCAAATCCCAGCGTCGGAGTAGACGAGCGTGCCATCCGGAGAGAAGGTCACGCGGTCGGGGGCAGCGATCGAGGCAGCCGTGACATACATCGGATCGCCGTCCGGGTCGACCCAGTCGCCGAGGATCTGCGTCGTTACTCGTCCGCCGCTGACCACGGTGGTCTTGCTCTGTCGGTCCTGACGCGGCGGGGAATTCTGACCGGGTTCCCGCACGGTCACCGTCACGGTGGCCGAGGCCGTGCCGCCACGACCGTCGCTGATCGTGTAGCGGAAACTCAGAATCCCGTGCGCGGTGGCGGCGAGGGTGATCTGCAGTTCCTGGTTGTTGTTAATGATGTCGATGTGACCAAGACTCGGGCTGATGCCCGTATCGCTCGTGATCTCGATGACGTCCCCGTTGGGGTCGTAGTCGTTGAGCAGCACCGGAAGCAGGCTCGTGCGGCCCGGTCTCGCGCCGAATTCGTCGTTGATCGCGACCGGGGGCACTTCCTGCCGCTGCACCTGAGGCGGCGTGTCCTCGTTCTGCTGCTGCTGTTGTTGCTGCTGGTCCTTCGGGGCGATCAGGTCCTTCCAGTTGTTGATGAGCTCGCCGTTCGACTGCACCGCCCAGGTCTTACCCGAACGCGAGTCATTGAGGACGACGCGGTCTCCGTTCGCCTGCAGAGACAGCTTCATCCCCGGGGCGATTCCCGAGAGATCCATGGTGGTTCCGGATGCGGAGCCCTGGCACTGCCGCCAGGCGTGGCCGCCCGTCCATCCGGCGTAATCGCACCCGTCCTGGACCAGGGGACGTGCCGGCACCCCGCTCTGGCCGGACACGACCGTGTTCGGGGTACCCCCGCCGATCGAAATGGCAGCGACGCCGGACGCCCCGGCGATCAGGAATCGCTCCCCCGTGGCCGACGGTTCCTGGAGCGCCGCAGACTCCGCGGCGACCGTCCCCTTCAGATTTACGCTGCCACCGGCGACGTACACCTTCTTCTTGCTCGCGTCGAGCACCGCCCACTGCCCTCCGACCGAGGTGATCGACAGATTGTCCTTGGTTGGCAGACTGAGCTGATTGGTGGACTCTACGGCGTCCGAGTCATCCGGCTCGATGCGCACCACGTGCTTGGCGCTCGGCGAATAGACGAACATCACACCGTCGGAGTCCATGCTGCCGACGGCGTTTGCACCCACGCTCAGAGTGGGCGCGGATTGCGAGCTGAAGTTGGCGATCTGGCTGATCGGGGTGATCCACAACTGGCCCGTGCTCTGGCTCAGGATGACGACGTTGTCCTGCGACAGGAACACCTGAGGCTCATTGGGAGGCAACGGCACCGACTGAGTCACGGTCGAGGTGGCGGGATCAATGAGTTCGAGCTTGGCGTCCGAGTTGGTCGAGCAGCAGCGCGAAGGCGAGGCGCGCTGATGGCCCGCCCGCGCCTGGACATCGGCACCTTCGGCGACATCTGGTTCGACACTGAAGCCCCCGGCCGCGTCGTCGCCCGCACCCGCTACCGCGACTGGGACGGCCGGCGCCGCCTCGTCCAGGAGCAACTCACCGAGAGCCTTTTAATGACGCTGATCGGCGGCGCACTCGGCGTGTTGCTCGCTTATGCGGGCGTGCAGTGGCTGGTTGCCCTTCGCGCCGATCTGCCGCACGCGAACTCGATTCACCTCGATCGTGTCTCGTTGCTCTTCACCGCCGCCATCACGTTGCTCAGCGGCATTTTCGCCGGGCTTCTCCCGGCAATGTTCGGAACAAGAGTGGAATCGCTTTCGGCGCTGAAAGAGACCGCCCGCTCGCTCGGCGGCGGCTCCGCCCGCGCGCGACTTCGCTCTGTGCTTCTCGCCGCCGAAGTCTCCCTCACAGTCGTGCTGTTGATTGGCGCGGGTCTCTTGCTGAAGAGCTTCGCGGAGTTGCGCTCGGTGAAAATGGGCTGCGCCACAGACAACGTGCTCACCATGGGCTTTCATCTACCCGGAGTTCGCTACAGCAAGCCCGAGCAGAAGGCCGCCTTCATGGATCAGCTCATCCAGAAGGTCCGAGCCGTTCCCGGCGTCCAAAGCGCTGGCCTCGTCGATACGGCCCCAGGCCAAGGCTGGGGAGGCGACTTCCTCATCTCCGTCCTTGAACACCCGCCCTCGCCCAATGGCGCCGACTGTGACCTCCAGAATCGCACCGCTGACCCCGGCTACTTTACCGCTGCCCAGATCCCAATCCTCCGCGGCCGCACCTTTGCCTCCAAGGAACGTCTCGCAAACTCGCACGTAGCGCTCATCAGCCAGAAATCCGCAGAACGCTGCTTCCCCAACGAAGATCCCATCGGCAAACACATCCGCATCAATTACACCGGCCAGGTCTTTGAAATCATCGGCATCGTCGGGGATACGCGATGGAATATCAGCCAGCCGATTCGCGGCACCTTTTCTATGCCCATCAACAGCGGTAGCCAGAGCAACGCCACCATCTTCGTCCACTCCAGCCACAACGTCGAGGCGCTCTCCTTACCGATTCAACGCGTCGTCAGCTCTCTGGACCGAGACCTGCCCGTCTCCGACGTGGAGACGCTACGTGAAACCATCGGCCACTCCACGCTCGGCTCTGAGTTCAACTCGCTCCTCGTCCTCGGCTTCGCCGTCATCGCCCTCATCCTCGCCGCCGCCGGACTCTACGGCGTCCTCGCCTACCTCGTCACGCAACGTACCAGCGAGCTCGGCGTCCGCATTGCTCTCGGCGCGCAGCGGCCGCAAGTTCTTCTGGACAGTGTGTTTTCCATGCAGGAAAAATAAAATTGCAGTTTTCGCAATTTATTAAACTTTTTCTATCAGGCACGCACGGTTTTTCTAAATCCCAGCTAATATGCAAATCTGGCAATCCGTGTGTTAACACGTTACCAACATGATCAATGATGATTGCGTATTGTTTACCATCCAATGGCCGCAATGAGCGTCCAATCCATTGGCGATACGATGCAAAAGATTTTGTCTTACGCAGCATAATAATAGCTTCAATGCCAGGCACGTCAAATCCTTCTCCAACCATATCGACATTGCATAAAACCTTAATTTGCTTATTTGTAAAAGCATCTATTATTCTTGCGACCCCAACAGATGTCATATTAGAGCTTATACAAGCCGCCGGAATACCGGCCCGTTTAAATTCTTCCGCCACTTCCTCGGCATTTTTGATACTAATGCACATTGCAACAGTCTGTTTATTTTTAGCCAGCGCGTTATAGTTATCGATTATTTCACCCAAAATATCGTTGTCACGGTCAAAGACATCTTCTAAAAATAGCGTTTGATAATCACCGGCAGAATCCCTATATGTTTTATAAATGATGTCAAAATCCGACGGGATAGAGTACGCCTTAAAATCGCTCATGTAGCCGTTGACAATCAGTGTGCGCACACTTTCGTTTTTAAGCTCATCTGATTGTATTAGCGCGTCAAATATACCGTCTCGGCTCGCATGTAGGCTTTTGCCGTCTAGGCGGCATGGCGTGGCAGTAAAGCCTATTATACGTGCGTTTGGAAATAGCTTTTTAAGGTTACCCCATTTATTATCTTTGACTACGTGATGCGCCTCGTCAACGATGATTAAATATGGTAGGTTAGTATCAATACTGAGCAATCCACGACGATGACGTGCAAATAGACTATCAATACTAGCCACATATTTTGTATTAGCAGATTGATCGATAACTTCGCGCGCATGATGTTGTCGCCCCATCAAAATACAACGCCTACGTGTGTGATTAGTTGCTATAATATGATGAGGTATATTAAACGCTGTAAATTTTTCGCTAATTTGCGCTATCAAAATGTTTCGATGCGCGATCGCGATAACGTGCGGGTAATGTTGCGCAACACGTGCGATAATTGGCGTTTTTCCTGCCCCGGTGTCAAGCTGCACGATATCGTTTATATTTGATGTGCGCAGTTTGTTAAAAATGTCAGTTTGATATGATCGTAGTTTCATTCTTTAGAAATAGTTTTTCTTGTAGTTGTGTGGCATGTGGTCGTGTTTAATGTGTTTTGGGGTTTTGATGGGCGGAGTCGTGGTGACAATGTTAGGGCGACGGTTCATCGGCTTGCTCTCTTGTCTGAAGGTGCTTATAAAAGTAACTTAGTTTAGAAGAATTCTTATAATTAGGGGTTTGGGGGTCCAAAATCTAAAATATCGATCCGATCAGCATGTTGATCATTCCAACATGACTTGGGAGGTAAAAGTGACTTGTAAGAGCTAACAGAATCTAAATTGGATGCTCGGGTTGAGCCCGACGCTCAAAAGTATTTTTTAAATGGACTTACTTTAAAATTTAAAGAAGTTGGGTTCGAGGGTCCAAAATCTAAAATATCGATCCGATCGGCATGCTGATCATTCCAACACGGCCTAGGAGATAAAAGCGACTTGTGAGAGCTGATGAAATCTAAATTGGATGCTCGGGTTGAGCCCGACGCTCAGAAGTGCATTTTGTAAATGCACTTAGTTTAAAATTAAAGAAGTTGGGTTCGGGTGTCTAAAATCTAAAATATCGATCTGATCGGCATGCCAATCATTCCAACACGACCTGAGAGGTAAAAATGACTTGTGAGAGTTGACAAAATCTAAAATGGATGCCCAATTTGAGCCCAGTGCTTAAAAGTGTATTTTTTTAATGGACTTACTTTAAAATTTAAAGATGCTGGGTTCGGGAGTCCAAAATCTAAATTATCGATCCGATCGGCATGCCGATCGTTCCAACATGACTTGGGAGGTAGAAGCGACTTGTAAGAGCTGACGGAATCAAAATTGGATGCTCGGGTTGAGCACGGCACTCAGAAGTGTATTTTTTAAATGGACTTACTTTAAAATTTAAAGAAGTTGGGTTTAGGGGTCCAAAATCTAAAACATCAGTGTGGTCGGTGTGCCGATCGTTCCAACACGACCTGGGAGATAAAAGCGACTTGTGAGGGCTGACGGAATCTAAATTGGATGCTCGGGTTGAGCCCAGCGCTCATAAGTCTATTTTTTAAATGCAGATAGTTTAAAATTAAAGAAGTTGGGTTCGGAGGTCCAAAATCTAAAACATCGGTTTGATCGACTTGCCGATCGCTCCAACACGACCTGAGAGGTAAAAGCGACTTGTGAGAGCTAACGAAATCTAAAATGGATACCCAGTTTGAGCCCGGCACTCAAAAGTGTATTTATAAATACTCTTAGTTAAAAATTAAAGAAGTTGGGTTCGGGGGTCTAAATCTGAAATACCGGTCTGATCGGCGTGCCAATCATTTCAACACGACTTGGGGGATGAAAGTGACTTGTCAGAACTAACAAATTTCAATTCAGATACTCGGTTTGAGCTCGGCGCTCAGAATTACATTCTCTAAATGTAATAAATTTAAAATACAGATAACTAGGTTAGTTGGGGTCTAAAATCTATGCAATTATCGATTTAATATTATGTCTGATTTGAATTTATTTAATCAAATAAAATATTTGCGATGGCGAACCCGAACGCACTGATGACGTCCGGTTGCTCGGGAAGGTGGCCCTGGATGAGTGGGACCGTGAGCGGGATAAACGCACCGATGAACGCGGCGATTGCCTTCGAATAACGAGCCATGTCTCTATGTCCTTTTCAAAACGACAAGGCGTCAGTAGGTAACTGACGCGCCGCAGATATCGAGCTCAGGAGTGGGTGACGGTCAGGGCGTACACGTCGACTTCGCCGTATGCGTCAGCCTTGTCGCCCTTGCTGGTGTTGCTTTGCGTGTAGCAACCGGCCTTCCAAAACCAACCGGTGCCGGCCTTCTTCAACGCCTTCGCACGGACAAGCGGCTTACCCTCAGCGAGGTAGTACACGGCCACACCAGACTTTGTTGCCTGGATGGTCAGCTTGAACTTGGCGCCGAGAACGTAGTGGGCGTCAAGCAACTGGTCGGCCGCGTAAGCCGACTCGACGAACAACTTCGAACCCTCAAGACGAACCATGCACACGTCGTCCTCAGCGTCATGGATTTGGGCGCACACCACATGTGGCTTCTTCACCGGCAAATGGGTGATGGCGAAGTAGCCGGACATTTGGTGCTTGCCCTTGCGTGAATCCCACGACGCCAACTTCGACCCGTTCATTTCCCGCAACTCAGACCGCGGATACGACGAACCGGAAGTCGTCACACCGCCACAATTTGCGCGGAACCGGATGCGGTCACAGTCACGCTGAAACCACGGAACATCCTCAAACGTCGCCAACTGCGGCTGCTTGATTTCGGTCGGGTGACCCTTCGGCCCGGTCGGCAGAGTCAACTTGAACGGCGACAAATCAACCGCAGCTGGACCCATCATGCGAACACCAACCTCAACGTCAACGGACCCGGCAAACCATCAGGGTCACCACGCAACTCCGGCCGCGACAGTTGGAAATCGCGTGTGTTCAACCGGTCCGCTTCACCCCACGCAGGACCCGGCCCAACCTTGTAATGCTTCCCGAACCCCTTCTTCACCAATGCCTTCCCGTAGGCGGTGACGTAGGAGTTGACGTTGCCGGGGCCGTAGTTCGCGGGGTTCAGTTTCGGGTCGGATGGACCATCGGACCATTCGATGAACTGGGGAGCACGGTCGGACGTGTACGCGCCCGGAGCCTTGGTGCATTCCTGGTAGTGCAGGTGCGGTCCGGTGACGTTGCCGGTTGCGCCGGACTTGCCGACCTGTTGGCCCGTGGGGACGATTTGCCCGACCTTGACCGACGTGGCCGACAGGTGCGCGTACAGGCACCACGTCGACCCAACACGGACCACAACGTGAATCCCATAAGCCGGTCCATACCCGCCACCACGACCCGCATAGACAACAGTGCCGCCACAAGCTTCCCTCTAAAGTTTGACTAATCTGCAATCCAAGGAAAAACTTCAGTTCTCCCATTAAGCTCATTTCAAATTCATGAGTCATTAGTTTAGAGAACTCCTCACATATGGATTGTTTAGTTGACCCAAACACTATATCATCTATATAAATCTGAACAACAAGTATGTCCTCGTTATCTACTTTAGTAAATAGAGTTTTGTCAACCTCACCTCTTAAAAAACCTTTACCTGTAAGGAAAAAGCTCAATTTATCGTACCAAGCTATGGGAGCTTGCTTCAGTCCATACAGTGCCTTATGAAGCTTGTACACATGATCAGGAAAGTCAATACACTCAAAGCCAGGGGGTGTTTGACAAAAACATCTTCTTTTATTAGACCATTCAAGAATGCAGATTTAATATCCATCTGCTAAAGTTTTATTCCTAGGCTACAAGCAAATGCAAGAAGAATTCTAATGACTTCTAGCCTGGCTACGGGACCAAATGACTCCTCAAAGTCTACCCCAAATTCCTGATTGTAACCCTGTGTCACTAGCCTAGCCTTATTTCTAATAATTTTTCCCTGTTCATCAGTTTTATTCCCAAAGACCCATTATGTGCCTATAATGGAACCATGTGCAGGTTTAGGAGTTAGGTGCCATACCTTGTTCCTCTCAAACTGATTAAGTTCATCATGCATGACATTTATCCAATATTTATCTTTTAAGGCACTTTCAATATTTTTGGGTTCTAGTTGTGAGATTAGAGCAAATGAATTCAGTTCATTTTCTATTCTGAAATGAGATCTAGTCCTAGGGGATTCATTCAGATTACCAATAACATTTTCTAATGGGTGATCTCTAAGCACTCTTATATTGGTAAGCTGATTACCTGAATTTGCATTTACCTCCCCCTGAACTCCTGATCCTTCAGTCTCACCTTCATCTGCTTGTTCTGCATTCTGCTCTTCTTTATTTTCAAGAATTTCCCCTTCATCTTTATTCCTGTAAAAGCCAGTTTCAGGTTTATTAGATGTTTCATCAAATACAATATGTGGTGATTCTTCAATAGTTTGAGATTTAACATTGTAGATTCTATAGGCTCTAGAAGACTCAAAATACCCCAGAAAAATTTTTGGTTCACTTTTGACTTCAAATTTATCAAGGTCTCTTTTAGAGTTAATATGGATAAAGCATTTAGATCCAAAGACCTTGAAATGAGCTAGTGAAGATTTCCTACCCTTTAATATCTCATAAGGAGTCTTTTGACTAGAAGATCTTACCAGGGCTCTATTGATAATGGCCGGAGACTTTTGGTGGAATTAGCATAAATTGTGCAATCCCCTCAAGAGTTCTCTTTGGTCTCGTTTACATAACAAAAAAGGGCCGCCGGGCGATCCGGTTCGGCGGCGCGGTTGAGCGCGAGCGTGTCCAGTGACGAAAACCGAGGCGTGATGTCGCCGGCGTTCACATCGTCGAACACCGCCTGCGTCATCCGGAAACGCCGGATGTCGCCGTCGATGTCTCCGGCTTCCGACGACACCTCGCCGGCCGCCGGAACATGCGGGCCGGGCGCGGACGACGTTGCGCCGGGAATCGTCCGCGCATCCGGCGAATCGAGCGTCGCGACCAACTCCGGCCAATCCGCCCAACGCCGGAATCCGCCGTAGGCGTCGAGCGACACGAGCGCGTCCGGCGGCAACAGTCCGGCCGCCCGGAGATTCCGCAGATCGGCCGCCGTGAACGGCCCGGCGGACCATCCGGCGCCGGCGGCCTTGATCCATCCAAGGCATTCCAGTTCGAGAGCGGCCTCTACAACGACTATGTCAACGCGCCGGAGGTCAAGGGTTACAGGGGCGTACGTGACGCTTACGAGCGCGTGAGGGCGAGCGCTGCGCTGGGCACCGGACCGGGCGATATTGGCCTCGTGTTCGGTTACATGAAAATGCTTGATCCGACCTCAACGGTGCGCGAAGGCGAATACGCGACGGCGGCCAACTCCGGCGGCGTTTCTGACAAACTGCGCGGCATCTACAACGCCGCCATCGACGGGCAGTTCTTGACCCCAGAGATGCGTGCGGACTTCGTGGCTGGTGCTGACGCCCTCTACTCTGAGGCGGCCGGAAACCTGTCGGCAGTCAACGACCAGTTCTTGCCGCGCATCCATTCGTGGCGAGCCAACCCTGACAACATTCTCATCAACCCAGAGACGTATGAGCCATTCACGCCGGCAGCGTCGGTGGCTCCGGGCGCCAATGTCGCGCCAGTTGCCATCACCACACAGGCTGAGTTTGACGCTCTGCCGAGCGGGGCGGCTTTCACGTGGAACGGCCGCCCCGGAGTGAAGAACTAATGCCACCGTTCG